>CM033458.1:6137505-6142505 GCA_019425755.1 Amaranthus cruentus | reverse complement strand
TGGTTTTTTATATATTAATTTTTTTTTTTTAATAAATAATAATAATAAATTAATATATAATAATATAATAATAATAAATTTTTATAATAAATATTATTCTTATATTTATATATATATATATATATATATATATATATATATATATATATATATATATATATATATATGTGTGTGTATATATATAATATATATAAAAATATATATATATATAAAAATATATATATATATATGAATATATACAATTTAATATAAAATATATATATATATTTATTGTATATACATAGGCATCTACAAAAGACAATATATGTTACATAATATACATACATAATATATGTGTGTATAATATAATTAATATAATATATATATAATAATATAAAAAAAAAATAATATAATATAATATGATATAATATATATATGTTTTGGGTCAATCACCCACTATTTGTTGGGGGCCATAATCAAAAACCCCAAAAACTACTAATACATACCTAAATTACTAAAAGCCCTTGGGGCTATCTCCCCACTCCTTCTTTTTATAAATACCCAATTTTCCCCTTTTTTAAAAGGTTTTTTTTTTTCCCTGGGAACCGTTTATTCAAATTACAAATTTCTCAATATATTAACCGACTCGCGGTGAAAAAGGGGCTGTTTTGTTGTTGGTTTTGCGCGGCAGGTTATTCTGCTGGGGCTGGGCTGGCTGGCTAAAAATAAATAATAATAAATTTTATATATATTATAAGAATATATATATATATAATATAAAAATTTTTTAATTAAATTTATTTTAAAATTTTAAAAAATTTTTTTCTTTTAATTTTTAAAAAAAAAATTTTATTAAAAATTTTTTAAATTTACTTTTTTTTAATAAAATTAAAATTTTAAAATTTTTTTTTAAAAAAAATTGGTGTTTTTTTTTTGGGGTTTTTTTTCCCAAAAAAAACCCAAAACAAAAAAAAAAAAAAAAAAAAAATTTTTTTTAAAAAAAAAAATTTAAAATTGCCCAAAAAACTAAAAGGGGTTTTTTTTGGGCCCCACCTTTTTCCCCCAAAACCCTCCAAAACCTCTTTAAAAATTTTTTTCCCCAAAACATATTAATTACTAAATGAAAAACCCAAAACAAAAACAATCGATTTTTGAGGTGAGACAGAGTAGATATAAACAAAATACCACAATATACAAATATAAATTTTTACCATGCACATATTATAATTAAAACTTATCTATGACAAGATGCTTAAAGACACTAAGCAAAATATATAATACCCTCTTAATGTCTACCTATTACTCTCATCATTTTTTTATTATATATATATATATATATATATATATATATATATATATATATATCTCCTCCTCTAAGTTTAATGGTAACGTGTTTCTTGAGGGGTTTTCGGACATCTAAATTCACCCGAATTCGTAAAAATGAGCAATTCTTATTTGTATCGTATATATAACAAACGATACAAATAATCATTATTTGTATTGTTTGTTTAAAACAAACGATACAAATAATACATATTGTTTTTTTATACAAAAAATACATATTTGTATCGTTTTTTCAAACAAAAGATACAAATAAGATTTGTGTCTTTTGTTAAAACAAAAGATACAAAAAAATTATTTGTATCTCATCTATCAGAAAACATATTAATAGGATTATTAACGGAACTTTGTTAATATTGTTGACTAAACCCTAATAAGGTAGGACATAAATTCAAAAAATATTACAAAATCTAAATCTAAAAAATAATAAAATATTGCTATCAGATACAAAGTAGTAGAGTCGACTGGTGTGAGTCTACCAATTGACTGATTTAGGAAAACATACGTATTTAAATATTTTTTTAGTTCACCATACTTGACTCCTTTATTTTATTTTTTTATTTTGTTATTTTTTTATTTTTTTATTTTTTCTTTTAAAACTTGACTTTAGCTCTTTAATTCGAGTTTTTGATTTCCGAAATCCAATTTATGCTTTGAAAGTGTTTTTAGTACCAAAAATAAATAATACTTTTTAAAAAAGTAAAAACATTATATCTAAAGCGTAAATTAAAAAATATGTCCATAAATAAATAAAAATGAGCACAAAATATAAATATAAGGCATAAAAGTGGGTCAAAATTAAATTACAAAGTGTACATAAAATAACATTTATCAGGGTGTAATATGGGAAGGTTACGATTCTTTACTTCTCGTGGTTATAATCCGTTTTCTGTCATTATTATTCCATTATAATTGATAATCTTATTGTTTTGAATGACGATTCAAAATTTGTCAATAATGATGAAATATAGATTTTATTCATTAGCTTATTGGTATAAAAATCAGAAGTTAGTAGAACTGAAATATCTGGCCAATCATAAGTGTTGAAATGCATACAAATTAACCTAATAATTGTTAGCAATTATACAAACTAGTGTTAATTTTATTCTTAATCTTAAAATTATTTAACAAATTATAAGATTTGTCAATTAAATTGAGCTGAGGGAGAATACAGTTGCATTAAAAGAAAACATGAATCAATTTATTACTGTTTTGAACAAGTTATTTGAAAGTGACACTCCATGTTGAGTTACTAGTATTGCCTAATATGATAGATCTTCCCTGGTCAATGTTAAAAGTTGACTAACGTTAATTTTACGCAATTATCCAGCGTTATGAGATGCGAAGGAAAGAATTGAATTTTATGTCAACCTTTATAATTGTTATGTTAATAATGGCTTGATGGAAAAAGTTGTAAATTGTTTCAAAGTTGCTGCTCATTTCTATTCAAGCTTTTCCCGAGAGTCTGAGTTTGATTACATTTTGACACATCCAACTGAACAATACGTTAGCGATTCTATCAAATATCTCGATACTGATGTAGTATACATAATTAAATTTAATCGAAATGTCTTTCATGACGTTTGTCACGCCATGTGAGGATTTAATATAGATCTCCAACGTGTTGAATGGATGTTATCTGAGATATTTAGTGATGTCCAACTAAACATATAACGTGGGATGTGCATTTTCAGCACATTTTTAAACTCTTAGTCAACAGGTATTTTCTAATTTATCCTAATATTTGGTGAAAGTGATACTTAATACCTGTTTGTTTGATTGAATCTTATATTATAACTATTTTTTGACAAATGTGTAGATAATTTATAGATATCCACTGTTTTTCTGACAAATGTGTGGACATTCTATAACTATGCTAAGTCCCTCATTTGAGTAAATCTCCAATTGTTTTAGCAATGTTTGTGTTTGTTCGTTTTGACTCATTATTGTATTTTGTTTAATTTATCAATCTACTCACCCATTTTGAACGTAAATTCAGTCTGCAGTCATAATCTAAATCGTTTTCCTAATGATTGATTGTGTTGAAATTTTGTGATAAATAGTTAGATAACATATTATAAATAGGGTTTTCTTACCAGGAAAATTTCTATTTACTAATGTACCAGTTTGTTTGTTTTATTTTTCATTAACTTTCATATTTGATTTTTACGGTCTTTTGATTATATCAGAACTAATCAAAATTCAACTTTGGTTGTTATACTTTGTTTTGAAAACGTATCCATCCCTAATATACAACATTAACACATCACTATCTGTGTTGATGCTTCATTCAGATGAAATTCTTTATCAATAGATATTGTTTGCATTTGCAAGTATTTTTTAATAATACTTGAATAAAGTGAATTGTTAATCATTATGCAGCTAATAGCCATGCAAGAATTTTGATATTAATTAGACAGAAGAGTTCCTAATCATTATGCAGCCAACAACCCTTTAATTGATAAATCTTTAGCTATCCTATCTGCCCTGTATCTCATAAAGCACTACAAAAATTTTGCAATTTTGCGACCAAAATTACCGACTACCCCTATTTAGTCGGAAAATCCCGACTATTTTACCGACTATTCGCATGTAGTCGGAAATTCCGACTAAATTCCGACTGGAAGCATATGGTAGCAATATTCCGACCGAATTGCGACCCAATCACTAGTCGCAATTCCCCGACCACTTGTTTGGTCGGTACTTAGTCGCAAAATGTCTTAAAAAAATATAAAAAAAACTGTGAGAAAACCTGATATTGGCCGACTGTTTTCCGACCAGTTCTTGGTCGTTAAACTTCCTGATTTTGTCTATAAATACCCACCCTCAACGTCATTTTTCTCAGTTTTCTTTCGCCCTCTCTACTCTTAACTTTCTCTCTAAAACTCGATCTATTTCTCACTTTGTCCCTCTCCTCTTCCATCTATTGCTTGAATGTTTATCGATCAAGTAGGGGATGGAGGTGGAGAGGGACAAGTTGAAAATATAAAATTAACGGTTCCATTTATTGTAAAAAGTGGTCTAAGGGTCTTTGGCATGTTTCTCATTTGCCCCGTTCATCCTCACTCTCACACTCGAGTTTCTTCACTCAAGTGTGAGGGTGGGTTGAACGGGACAAATTGCGAAATATAAATTTGATATTAAACGTACGAACTTTGTCGCGAGAAGGGTGGGATGAATTGATTAACATAAATTTAATTGTTGTATTTATTGTACAAAAAAAAATTTAATGAGCTTTTTTTTGGTGCCATTTTGTTGTAATAAATATGAGTACTTAACTTAACTGAAATATCTGTTTTTCTTACTTATTGTCTTGTATGTTTACTATAAAAATGTGTTAGAAACGATTAAAATATGTTCCTCAAAAGCTGAGAAAATTCAGCATCGTATTATTTTACTTATATTTGCTACTGAAAAAGAATAATTTCGATTTGCAGGGCGTTGTTTTTCCTCGATAGTGGTAATTACGGCCTATTGTACTCCCTCCAATTCACCATTAAGTAGTTCCTATTTGTTTTACGATATGAATAGTGTCAAAAAACATATAGGAACTTAATGGTGAATTGGAGGGAGTATTTTATAGGCTGTAAAGTGCACTATGGAGGAGCCAATGCCATGCAATGAAAAAATTATTCTTATTCAACTCATAAAAAGTAAAATTTACGATGCTGAATTTTTTC
>CM033458.1:5989581-6137495 GCA_019425755.1 Amaranthus cruentus | reverse complement strand
ATGAACGAGAGGTTGGATAGTCTACAGCAGGCTATCACCCGAGTTGAGGAACACCTCAACTCGCACATTTCAAGGGAGGAGCATGATGCACTCATGGAGGAGCATCGGCAGTTGAGACAAGAGGTCAACAATATGTTCCACTTTATGCGCACTGTATTTGTAGAAAGACAACCTCCTCCGCCTCCGCCAAATTAAGTCCTTGTATTTTATGTTTTTATATTAGTACTTTTATGGTTTAAAACATTTGGTTGTATAACATTATTTTTATGTCTATTATATAATATTTTGTTGCGTTTTTCATTTTATTTGATTGATAATTTAGGTTTAATGTTAAAATAAAAAAACTGGTCAAATGTGGTCAACATCGTTGACCACATTTGACCAGATTTTTTATTTAAATTTTTTTTTTCCGACTAAATTCCGACTAAATTGTAGTAGGAATATAGTCGGTACATTTGAGAATCACCTAACATCTACCGACTACATACCTACTAACTTGTAGTCGGTATCCACAGCCGCCAGATTTTGGTCAAGTTTTGGTCAAATTAAGGTTTGACTTTTTCGACTACTTACCTACCAACATATAGTCGGAGAGTAGTCGGAAGAGGAGATTATATTCTTTTTTTGGGAAAAAACTGCCATTTTATTTTAAAAGATCGCGACTAATCTCCGACCAAATGTATAGTCGGTATTTTGCGACGGTGTTCTAGTAGGAAAGTGGTCGGTATATGGCTACTACTTTGCGACTAAACTGAGTAGTCGGAATAGCGACCAATCTGCTACCAAAGCCCATATAGTCGGAATTCCGACTAAAATAGCGACTATTTTCTTTTACCGACTATTCTGTACCGACTATTTTGTCTAGTCGGAAAGGTGCGTTTTTTTTGTAGTGAAGATTCGGGGTCGGTTGAATACTTACATTTGGTTTGATTTCAAGACCACAACCAATGAATTTGGTTATTTATATATGACATGTAGGTAGCTATTTCAAAACCTACCGGAATCCAAATTGATCAAGGTTATAAAAGCAAGGTTAAATATGGTGGATGTTCAAGCCAAAACAGCAATTAAAGCTTTATCTAAGTCAGCTCCTACCGAGCACCTAGATATTCATTGGGTTGGAAAATTTGTTGTATCAAATTTCAAGCCTAATCTTTTATTAAAGTGTCAAACTAATGGTGCTGATTAGGTACACTTTGGCCATGCGTGACATAACTTTTAGGAGGTAAATGTATTATATGATAACTACTACCATGTTCCAGAAAGTATTTTAAAAATATAAAATTTTAATAACCAGTACCAATCACTTGGAGTATTTTTTAATAATTAATTTATTATTTTACCGAAAAAATAAATAGAATTTATTTAAATTCGATATGGTCACGAAAAATCATATGATTTTTTTTACATGTATCCACTGTTTATGTGAGTCTCGTAATATTTTATGTCCAAAAGACGTCATTTAGTATTTATTTTATGTTATACCATTTTCTAAATTATCAATATTAATAACCGAGTAAAAATTATCAACTCAAACAAATGCTTATAAGTACATCACTCAAATTAGTAAGGCCCACTACAAGAAAAATAGTTTTGGGCGTCAAAATTATCAATTCATGGGCGTCATATAACAGGGTCAGGCACAAAGTATATTTAGGGCGTCACTCAACAATAATTGTAGCACAAGTTGTGTTTTAGGCGACATATAAAAGTTGTGTCGCCCGAAATAATATTATAGTCCACGCGTAAGTAACGATGTCGCCCAAAATAATAAAATGGGTCACGCATATGTAGTATTGTCGCCCAAAACCATAGGTAAAAATTTAAAATTGAGGTCCCTCCTAAGAACTGAATTCCCATCTTTACCTTATGTGCAGCTCGCCATTCCCAAACACAAGCATGAGCGTCAATAATAAAAGTTTGTCTCCCAAATATGTGCGGCGGTGATTGGGCGACACTTGTCGTGTCACTTTTGAGATTTGTCGCTTTAACTTTGGGCGACATATTTTTAAGAATGAGCGACAAAATTAGGTGTCACACAAAACGCTTTTTCTTGTAGTGAGGGTATCTATTTAACATGTCGTCCTCTTTTTCCCAAGTTGCACTATCGTTATCCTGTCCACTCCATAACACTTTTACAAGTGGAATCGTGCGGCTATGGAGTTTCTTTCTTCGACCTAGAATTTTCATGGGCTTCTCCTAATATTGCGAGTCCCTAACAAGTTGAATCGACTCATCTTGGAGAATGTGTGATTGATCAAACACATACCGGTGCAATTTGGAACACATTGTGAACTTTAGATTAACTATGGTGGTCGTGTTAACACATAAACTACTTTCCCAACTTTGCGCGTAATCTTACAGTGTTCAATGTTCCAAGGATCAAGCTTTCCCTACATTCCAAACCTCTTGATTCTCTTTGTTGGCGAGACTTTAAGGAACACCTTCTCGCTGAGTTGGAACTCAAGTTTCCTCCTCCTACGGTTCGCATAGGATTTGTCGATTTTGGGTAGCCTGCATCCAATCTATAATGATTCTGAGTTATTATGCGATCTTTCTAATATCTCTGGTCCAACGATCATGCCGGGCCTCCCAGCATCCCAATCATGCGGTGTCCTACATCTTTGCCATCACAATTAAGGGTTATGACGGCTGCCCTACAATCGACATACAATAAAAGAAATTTCATCGACATGGCAAGGACACCGCTTTATTGGGATGAGGTCTTCTATTCCATTTCTTCTATGGTATGTTCTAAACCTTTGGTCTTATAAGGCCTCACACAATAAATCTGGCTAGTATATTGCATTTCTTCCATTTTATGTTGCACCGACAAATTACGTAGGTCTGAGCTTTTGAATTTGCTATGACAGATTTAGGCTTAATTCACTACTTTCTAGGTAGTGATGTAACTCGAACATGTGGCAATATATTTTTGTGTCAGCCTACTTATGCCATGGATATAAATGAAAGAGCTGGTATGTCATCCTGCAAATCTACTACAGTTGATACCGCTCAAAATTTGATGATCTTGATTAGGTACCATCAAATAATCCAGATCCGGTTAGAAAAAATATTCGAGGAGACAAAACTCTAAAGGAAATGCCACCTAGTTTTCTAGTTAGCATGGTAAATTAAGTAGCATTTTTATCATTTTGTTGTAATTAAGTTTTTTGTATTGATGATTCTTTAATCGTTATCATATGATTTTTTGCAACGCATGACAACAGAAAAAGAGCTATTGCACAAATGTTAAATAAATTGTTGTACGTAAAGTTACAAACGATGGAAAAACAAGTAAGTTTCATTCATATTTATTGTTATAGTAACGTATATACTTTGTGACGAAACAAAAGAACAAATTATTACTCTGTGTTTAGGTGGTCACCAAGAAACGACTACAACAACCAAGACTACCTAATACAAGCATTCAAGAGTAGTTATAAAGATGTTTTACATTTGTTTTTAGTTTTGTATTATAATATTATAATAATGATATAACTTTTCTGAATTTGTATAGATATTTTTTTTGTTACCATTGACAAAAGTTGTGAACTTAATGTAGTAATCAAAGACTATATATATATATACGCGCGCGCGCGCGCGCACACACACACACACACACACACACACACACACACACACACACACACACACACACACACACACACACACACACACACACACACACACACACATATATATATATATATATATATATATATATTATGATATATATATTATAGAGATATATATATATATATATATATATATCTATATATATATATATATCACTATATATATATAGATATATATATAGATATATATATATATATATATATATATATATATATATATATATATATATATATATTATATATATATATATATATATACATATATTCTAAAATTAGGAAATATATAAAGACGAGGCAAAAGCTTGTTCTGAATTTTCTCTAACACAGGCTTCCAAGCAGAAGCTCTACTCATATTATCACCTATTGGGATGCCAAGATATGTAAAGGGGCATTTTGAGTGAATGCACCCAACACTACTAGCAATTTCTTTAGCCCATTCATGATCACCAGAATTCCAAGAAATGAAACAAGATTTACTGTAATTCAATTTTAAACCAGATATCACAGCAAAAATATCAAGGATTCTAATATAGTTTGTTATACAAAAGTTGTTACGGGGACCAAAAATCAAAGTATCATCTGCGAATTAAAGAAGATTCAAGCGTACCTTATCCTTTCCAATCTGTACAACTTCTATCAAGTTCAGATCATTTGCCTTATTCAGAAGGCACACCAATATTTCAGTAACCAGAATAAAGAGATAGGGAGAAAGAGGATCACCTTGTCTCAAACCCTTTTCCATCTTGAATGGTTTCAAAGGAGAGCCATTTAGGAGAATAGACATGGATGCCGAGGTCACACAGTTCATAATCTAATTTACCCACTTTCTACTAAAGCCCAATTGGATCATAACAAGTTTCAAGAAGGACTAATTAACAGAGTCATAGGCCTTTTGGAAATCAAGCTTCAATAGAGCACCAGAGGATTTCGACTTCTTCAACCATCTAAGGGATTCATTTGAAATCAGCACCCCGTCAAGTATTTGTCTATCCATCACAAATGCGCTTTAGGATTCACCAAAAAGGGGAGCAATCACCACTTTAAGCCGAAAGGATAGGATTTTGGAGATAATCTTATAAAGAGCACCCACCATACTTATAGGTCTGAAATCATCAATGGATTGGGGGTCAACACCTTTAGGAATCAATGTAACCCAAGTAATGTTAATATTTCTTACCGAGCAACCCGAGATGAACAATTCTAGGACGAACTTATAAACTTCATCTTGGATTAAATCCCACATTTCTCTGATGAATTTGAAGTTGTACCCATCATAGCCCAGGGCTTTATCGGTCCCACATGCCCAAGTCACATTCTTTACTTCATCTCTCGACGGAACAACTTCCAAGAAACTATTTTGTTCCTATGAGATTGTCGGATGGTCCCCCAAATTGAAATCAAAATCTGGTACCGGTTTCTGAGAGAACCTATCAGCGAACTGTGAAAACTAAATATATATAAGGCTATTGCCCAGTAACCGTTAGATCATCAAGAGTAGAAGGTTGAGATCATGGAGATTTATTACTACTATAAAAGAGAAAATCGTAATTTTTTTGTTTATTGGTTTTGTTTATTTGTTTTATTTAAATTTTAAGGTTGAGAATTGTGAAATCTAAGCGTAATATTCCCTGGAAGCAGGTTTGTCTTCCAAAAAGGGATGGGGGTTTAAGTTTTATGGACATTGCAATATTCAATAATGCTTTGTTAGTAAGGCAGTTTTGGAGGCTTCACTGTTATCCCAACTCTCTCTTAGCTAGGTCTTTAAAGGCCAAGTATTTTTCTCATGAGTCTAGTTGGGACACTAAGGTTGGTAGTAATCCTAGCTTCCTTGGAAAGTATATGGAGTGTCAGTTGCATTGTTGATTTTGGGTCTTGATGGAGTAATACGAATGGTAAAGTATTAAAATTTAGAAAGATTCTTGGCTAGTTGGGTACGGTTCTGGTAAGCTCATTTCTCCATGGATTGGGCTTAATGCTAATGTTAGTGTTGACATCCTCATTGACCGTATATCAAGATCTTAGCGCAAGGAGCTTGTTGAAGGTCTCATCATTCCTATTGATGTTGATCGGGTGCTTAACGCCTATTAGCTTATCTAATAGTGAGGATGAACGTAATTGGACTGTTAGTGTATATGAGCTTTTTTGGTGTTCGTTATGTCTATAGGATTTTACAGGTTAGTAATGATTTCATTATAAGTTCAAATGGCGTGAATCTGATATGGAAGACCATCTAAAGGCTCGACATTCTTCCCAAAGTTAGGATTTTCTTATGGTGGGCTTTGTGGGATATCCTTCCCCATGGGATTAAGTCGATTCATAAAGGTAATTTAAGAGTTAGGTTGTATGTTCGATTTGTTTGAAGGAGGGTAGTTTCCCTGTGTTGCATGGGTGTTTGTGGGCTCAATAAGTGTGGAAGTTGCTCCCTTATGTTCCTTTGTGGGACCACATTTCTTCCTTTAAAGAAAGAGTTGCTTTTTTTTAAAGAATTTTAGGACATTTCCGGATGTCGAGCTCTTTGGTATTTGTGCTTGGAAATTATTTAGTGCTCGTAATGACCTTTGTTTTGATATAATCTTAGTGTCTCTGGAGGTTTGTTTTAATAGGGCATAAGACATTCTTCAAAAGTATATGATTGTGAATGGTTGAAAGAAGAATAACAAAAAGAGAAATGCAAAGAAATGGGTGCCTGTAGACCTTGAGTTCGTAAAAATCGATGTCGATGCGACTGTTAATCTCCATGAGGATCGTGTTTGGCTAGGTTTGGTTGCTAGAGTGCTACTAGTAGCGTTATCATGGAAGATTCCAAGTCTAGCTGGCCAGAGGGATGAGATTAAGGCCTTTTAGTGGGCGGTCTAGTTGGCGCAGGAGCATGGATGGCAACTAGACAGGGGAAAACAATCATTTTCCTCTTGAGAGCTCTTGAATTTGCAATCTATAGAATTCAAATTCACACATTATGATTTAGCCAAAATGAAAGATTTTTCCGATCTTTGATTAGAAGCATTGTATTTATTGTATAGGAAGACATAAATGAAGTGCAAGGAAAGCAAACAATTACAAGATATTTTGTTCCTAATCAAGAGTTTTATAAAATACTCCCTCCACTAGGGAAAATTACTTTAAGAACTCCCAACTATTCGCGGTTTAAATATAAAACTCCCAACTATTGATTATTATTCAAAACTCCCAATTATAGACCCATCTTAAATATAAAGCACCGATACATTTTATAACTTGTTATAATCAGTTACCTTTTGTTGAAATGGGAGGGTACGTGAAGGGTTGTGTAAGGTCAAAGGAAGTGAGGTGATTAATAAATACAATTGGGTCCCCACTACGTCTCAATTAAAACCAATTTATCCGGTTATAAGTCACCTTGGACTTTAAATATAAAATGGGCCTAAAGTTGGGAGTTTTAAATAATAATCAATTGTTGGGAGTTTTATATTTAAATCGCGAATAGTTGGGAGTTTTTAATGTAATAAATAATATAAGGTGGGGTAGTTGGGGGTATATAGGTAAAAAATCTTTGTCAAAAATAGAAAGTGGATTATTAGAATGAATTGACTAAATAAGAAAAGTGGACAATAAAAAGAATCAGAGGGAGTATAATATATATACAAAATATGTACTAAGAATAAACAATAGGAAAAATTATTGTGAATGTCCAACCTATTTTCTATTACCCGCCAATAATCCTACCTTTTGAAAGATCTTTTAACAATCCAACCTTTACATTTTAGTTTGTTGTCAATGGAACCTTTAGAAAATAACCTGTTATGTCAGGTTACCTCTCATCTTCTCCTTATTTATAATAATCCAACTTATTTCCCATTACATTTCAATAATTCTTCTTTTTGATTTTTTTTAATAATTCAACCTTTGTTTTTATTTTGTTGCCAATAGACCTTTCAAAAAGCTAGATACTCAATTTCTATTTGCCACTAGTTTATAATGATCCAACGTATCTCATTCATATATTTTAAGTCTCATTTAATTTCTTTAACATATTTTCTCTTTAATTTTTATCAAAAACTCCACAATTTTTAAAATACTCAATTTCTCTTCGCCACTAGTTTATAATGACTATTAATAAAAGTCAAGGACAAATAATATTCCATGTTGGTATGTTCCTACCTTAGCCTATTTTTAGTCATGAACAATTTTACGTCACCATTTCTTGAGTGACTAGCATGAAAAGACGTAGAATTCTCATATGCGACAAGGATGGTGAAATATGTGATCATACTGAGAATGTAGTATATATAGAGGTGTTTCAACCTGTAAACTCTTGATTAACAACGTATTTTGGGTTTCTTTATATTTAATTCTTTTTTCAATTACAATATACATATGTAAATACTTTATTACCCACCTTCATTAATATTTATATTAGTATAAAATTTCATTAAAATATTTACGTATTTAAATATTTATGTGTGCATTGCACGGATTTTAATACCAGTTTATTATAATTACAATGATTATCAAATTTTTTTAACGTGTAAATTTCAATTTGAGAAAGATAATACATAACGGCTCGGCGGGTACCCGACTCAATGTCTTTGAGGCACATGACCCAATTCGGTTAAGGCGGGTCGGGTACTCGACCCAGAATATATTATTTTTTAAAATACTAACTCGTCATTTAGGATATGGGTTAGCGGGTCAGCGAGTCGGGTTAAGCAGGTTGGATTTTTTTAACACCCCTAGTTGATGGGATATGTATGTAAAGTTAGTTATTATATATGCAATGATCAACTACATAAGCTTGGGAAATAATAGAAGTTTCATTTAGCTTCTTGAAGGGTTCATTGGCAACAAACTGAAAGCAAAGTTGGATTATTTAAAGAAATTTTAAAGGTGGGATTATTGACAAGTAAGTAGAAATAAATTGAATTATTATAAAGAAGGAAGAAGATGAGAGGTAACCTAATACAACAGGTCAATTTTTGAAGGGTCCATTAGCAACAAATTGGCTAGCAAAGGTTGGATTATTAAAAAAATTCAAAAGGTGAGATTATTGCTAAGTACTAAAAATAGGTTGGATTATTCACAACAATTTTTCCTAAATAATATCTAAATGATATTATTCTATTCTAATACACTGTGTATGTTGAAGCAAGAGGTGAACGATCGCCGAGACTATCTTGAAAGTCTTGAAAACAAATAAGTGAAAGGCATGTAATGAAGGTATCGCAATTTGATACTTAGAGGGAACATTAAAAACGTAAACTTGACCTTTGGCGACTTTATAAGAAACAAAACGATCGTCCATCTCAATGTGTTTTGTTCGATATAAAACGTAAATATAAATTGCGTTGATATTGTCATAATATACTAATCTAGCATTGTGATTTAGGAAATGAAGTTCAATAAAGAAACTACATAACGAACAAGATTCAACTACAACATTAGCAACCCCTTTAGACTTTGCTTCAACACTGGAATGAGATAAATGGGTTGTCGCCAAGTAACACCTAGTAATTGGAGGTAGATCCGTAAATCGATAAGTATCAAGACAATCACCCTTAATCGAAATCAAAACATGCAATTAGAGATGTGGCGGGAGATGAATATAGGTGAAGACCATGATGAATAATACCATTGACTTACCTTATAATACGTTTGAGAGCATGAATGTGAGAATCAATAGAACTATGCATAAACAGATAGATTTGCTAAAAATCATATGAAAGAGGAATATTTTATATGGTAGCAACATATTTTAATGAAACATCAGTGGTAGCAAATCTTATAAATTTCCACGGAATAACATTGTAATGTTGTATTGAAAGCTATAGTAACATTAATGGGCTAAAAATGTTAATTGGCCGTTAAGTTGTGAATATCTTATTTGCCCTTGTTTTCATTCCTTAAAGCTATAGTAGCTTTTATAGTTAAGAATTGCTACCACTAGCGTTTCATAAAAATATGTTGCTACCATATAGAATATCCCTAAGATATTTCACAACTTAATGGACAATTAAACGTTTTTAGCCCATTACTGTTACTTAGCTTTAAATACAACATTAAAATGCTATTCTGTGGAATTTCGAAATGATTTCCTACCACTGGCGTTTCATAAAAGTATGTCTTTACCATATAAATTATCCCTATGAAATATTGCGTCTAGTGAAAGTAAAGCCTCGCGGAGCACCAGCAACTATAGTAAAACAATGGATCATCATATACATGATTTGAATATCCACTAAAGTTGAACATGATTTACATGATGACATAACATCCCATACAAGAATCACATAAGCATATATGGACTAAGATAACAACATAAAAATACACCGCTAAAATTCCTAGTAAGGACAATACCCAAAAAAATAACTTAAGGGAGCTATATCCTTCATGCTAAATTCTGAACTCAACATTTTAATAATAGATTAACGAAAGGAAGTACTTGAGGCAATGAGAATGATGTAATCCACATATAAGAGAAGAGAAATAAGGTGGTGATCATGCTTATAGATGAACAAAGAATTATCACAAGTACTATGAGTAAAGCCAATGTTGAACATGTAAAAAGAAAAGCTAGTACACCATACACGAGGAGCTTACTTAAGACCATACAATGACTTGTTGATTTTGTAGACTTAGTAAAGATATTGATGATCACGGGAACACATAACTTGATGCATGTAGGCTATTTGACTATAATGTCACTGATACCAACCTGTTGACATACACAATCACCAATAAGACGAGCTTTCTGTTGTATAAAAAAACCATTCAAAAAATTCAAGTTGATCGAAGAACATTGACATCAAGTGGTTGAGGGACTAAATACCACGTCTTATTTTTTAATAAGAGCATTATATTCCACACTCATGACCATTTTAAATTTGGTTCTTGAAGACCTAATAAAGAATTTTCGAGTAAGAGTGATCTTTTGGTGAAGGTGTGTAGGCTCTCATAGTATTTTTTTGTTTGATTTGATGATAGCATGTTTGTTATTGGGCCATTTTGTAGTGGAGAAGATGGATAATCATGTGAGGATTGATTTGGATTTGAGGAGATTGGTTAGAAGGATGTTAGGCTTCTAGTGAAGGATAAAAGGTAGCAGTAGGAAGCTGGTGAGCAATAAAGAGGGACTATTAAAAAATGTTATGGTTTGTTTGCCAAAATGAGACCGAGATCTGGTGGGAGGCTGTTGGGGCCAATAGGTTGGTTGCTGGGCCGAGAATAATAGGGGGGAGAGTTTAAGGCTAGTAATAGATAAGTTAATGTCTATTTATGATTATGATTTTAAAGACTATAATTGGGTTGTTACTGCATATTATTGGATCGAAAGAAGTATGACGCATAAGGAGAAAAGCTACAATCCAAAAAATCATATGTAGTGGAAGATGGAGAATGAATTTCGGAGAAGCAAAATGGAGTTTCATCAAAAAGAATATGTCTATTTATGATTATGATTTTAAAGACATTGATTATTAGGATACCTAAGAAAAACATAAGGAGTAAATCTTTGTTAACGTGTATTGATTTGAAAGGAAGAAATGAGAGGATACTAAACAGCTAAAGACTTTTAAATGAGAGTAAGAAGAAATTTTATTTTAATGAACTTGATATGAAAATTAGTAGTTAAAATGTTGACTTGGAAGAATGTTAAAGAGATATGTGTCTATTTATATAGCATGATGCCATAAAGAGGGTGTAAAGAACTATGTGCAAGTAATGTACGGAGTATGTTTCATGTGGACCTTATTTATCTTTTGGTTTTGCAGTTTTGAGGAGATGTATTTGGACAAGTAAGGCGGTAGAAAATGCTTTGTTCACATAAGTTGTTAATGGTCCGTTTTATATTTGATACCATTATCACATTGGAAATTTAAGGGATTACAAATAGATAAATTTATAGATTTATTTTGTAATAGGAAAACTCCATAAAATTTTGAACAATAATCTCAAAATACGACATAGCATTTTATGATTTAATATGCTAAGTACGGAAGAAATCCATACTTTCCTATGATGAATATTAAAAGGATATAAAGTAGAATTTTCTAAATGATAAAAAGATAATTTGACATACTTGCCTAAAGAACAAAAATGTCATAACAAATTGTCCTTAATTTTAATACAAGAAATGAAATGACTTTTTCTAAGATAATCTAAAATAGTTGTGCTTGGATGTCCTAATCGATTATATCCTAAAGATGATGATATTGCAACAAGAAATGTTGGTTGAGTTGTTGGATTGTTGATGTTGGATATAGCACATAGGATATAGTTCCCCTTGGCAATCACATCTCATGAGGTCCCCTCTATAAATCCTTCACAGAAAAACAAAAAGGATCAAATAGAGACTATTGGTTTTCGGTGGTAAATTTTCTAACAGAGATTAAGTTTTTAATAAGTAGAGCATGAAGAACATTTTAGTAGGATAAAAGGGGGGATTAGGAGAAGGTTAAGTAGTTGACCCAAGGCTATAAATCGAACTGGAATAATACCAACAACTATGCCATTTGGCTTGCTCAAATTTACATAGGATGAGAGATTATCTTGAGAGGAAGTCATATTGTAACAGACTCAAAAATCTCAATATTAATCTTCCGTTTAATTATTTTAAATTTTCAATTCAAATTCCTAATTCTTTGGTTATCCATTTCTAATCATCTTTAATTCCTAAACCGTTTCCGATTTTGTAATTTCTTTTAAATATTAAAATTTTTAAAAATATTTTCTTTTAATGTTTTTTATGAGCACTAAAATTTTATTTCGTTATTTTATTAGAAAAAGCAAGGTTTTATTTTTAAATTTACGATTTTGTAAACTGTTTTGTATTGTTTTTTTTTTTCTTTAAAACTAACATTACCACTTATCAATTTAACCTTAAAATTTAAATTTAATTATTTTATATTTAAAAAAGAGCCATATTTTTTTATCAACTTTAAATATAGTTTTAAGTAAAATTTTCCAAGTAAACTATCATATTTTCATGATCAAACTTACCCATCATTTTAAATTATATATTTACTTGTACATACTAGAATAAAAATTTGATAAACCAAAATCATTTCTATCTAACCCATGATGTCCATTACTTACAAAATCTAACCTTCTACACTTCATCTCTTATACATTTACTTACATACTCTAACTCTTACAAGTTTTACTTCTACACTCCAACTCTTACACATACACTTACACACTCCAAACTACTTACATAAGTTAACCTTCTTCTATACTCCTAAGTCCTAACTTTCTTATTCATACAATTTACTAAAAATTGCCCAAAACTCTATTATAATACCCCCTTGGACATAAAAACAACTCCACCTTCATTATCAAATCTTTTTAACATTCTTCTTATATCTTCTCTTCACTAAAATCTTATAAACTTAATACATTTATTATTAGTTGAAGAAATTCAAGAAAATGGAGTTTAGAACACTCTTTATTTAGTTAAGTCATCATCATTTTGGAGCATTATTGGGCTATTATTTTGGGTACATAATGTATCATTATTTTTAAAGTTGGGATTTATTTTTTTTGGGAGCTTGGATTAATTATCTTTGGAGCATTATTATCTATTTTGGAGGGTCTTCTATCTTATTATTTTCCTAATTAGTACTTAGTACTAATCCTTGGTGTTAGTATGGTTTGGTGTTAGTATGGTATAACTTCTTACCCTACTCTTTATGTGGAATATAATTTCACTTTATATTTACATTATAATATACAAAGTATGAAATATGTTGATTATGTTTAAGTAAGAAATTAGTTCGATGAAATTATAATTAAGATTATATTAAATATATTTATGCTAAAAGTATTTTAGTATGTTAATTTAGTAATCTTTAAACAAGTTTAGGAAGTTGGGTGAAAAAATTTCTAAGTTATTGTGTAAAGTTTCTTTTTTTTGTTGGTTGTGTTAAATATATATAAATCTAGGATTTTGTATAATAAATTAAATGAATTAATTTTTTTATTTTTAGTGAAACACTATAAAAAAACACGGAGATTTTCGACAGACAAACATTGGTTTTTTCGACGGTTTTAAGCGTCGGAAAATATATTTTCGACGCTTGGGAAAGTGTCGAAAAAATAAAGTCACAAATTTTCGATGCTTTTTTTTAGACGCTTATTTCCGTCCATAAAATGAATTTTTTCGACGCTTAACTGTAGAAAATAAGATATCGCGCCTTAAAACCAAACTACTATTTCACCATTTTCGACGCTTTAAAGTGTAGAAAATATTAAATAATTTCGACGGTTTAAAGCGTCGAAAATACGAAATATTTGGCTTAAATTCATGCTACAATTTTCAGGATTTTCAGACGCTTTAAAGCGTGAAAAATACTAAATATTTTTCGACGCTTTAAAGCGTGGAATATACCAAGTTTTTAGACGGTTTCAAGTGTCGGATGATACTTAATATTTTATACGCCTAAATGAAAATAAAGCAATAATTATTTATACTAAATATGTATTAGGCTTTTAATATTTTACTAAATGAAAATAAAGCAATAATTATTTATACTAAATATGTATTAGGCTTTTAATATTTTATTTACGTTAGTATCTACAATTTGTTTACACATTGTTCAAACATAAGGTTCTTTATAATTCACCAATAATATAACGTAAAAAACACCAAATTAAAAATTAAGAAATAATTTAAACATCAAGAATATATCAAAATTGTATAAATACTAGAAATTCCAAAAAAAAGTTTTAAAGGAATTTTATTCAAGAATAAAATTGTATAAATACTAATAGGTACAATAAATACTACAACAAATAGTTCTACACTTAGGATGATTGATGATGCTTAAGTATATGATTTGACTTGCAATAATGTTGTACGTACAACGTCTTGCTATCTCGATTCAATTGACGTTGTCATGCACACTATGCTGACATTCCTGCATTCAAAAACAATATTTTAATAATTATATACTTTCTAAATCAATATTTTACAATAGTAGATCAATAACAAAACAATGACAACATCTATTATTTTAATGAACAGATAATAGATATGCATCACAAATTAAAGAAATCGGAATATGAAACAGTCTGGCGTAAACTTTTAATGATTTTTTTACACTCATGGATTTCATTTTAAACAAGTCGAACTAAAAAACACTATTGCTACTTAAAAAAAAAACAAATAGCATTTAAACAAGCTAGAACAAGAATGCTGAATATGAGATAGGTACCAATTCATTATATGCTATTGGAGGAGATGTATGTCTTCTGGATTTCATACCATGTAAAATGAATGAAAACATAATAACAAATTGCTGGTCTGTAATAGTTCCAATTCTCCTAACTTTTTCCAAAGCACGACCAATTCTAATTACAACAATAAGAAAAAATACAACATCAATTTCAGAAAACAAAACTCTAATTGAAAATGTGGGTAGAAATGAAGAGAAATAGAAACACACAAAGACTTACTCAACAAAGCAATAGAGCTTCTAATAATAGACAGTCCATAGAGAAGTTAGCCATGTTTGTTAAGTGTAAAACAATTGTGTCTAACATATTGTTGACAAATTGGCAACACATATTTCCTTAAGTTAATAAGTCAAAAAGATTAAGGGAAAAAAAACTTGTGATAAGCGAGCAAGGAGCAACAAAGAATAAAGAACAAAAAAAGTAGTAAAACGTTAATGGAAGCAAACTTATAAAGAGGCAGCTAACCTTATAAGAAAACACACGCACACACACACAAGAGTAAACCTTTGTTTTTTTGATAGTTTAAGTGAGGAAGACTAGAAACATACCCAAAGATATAAGCGTCACGTGCATATTCTCTTCGCCTTATCTTTGCTTAACTCATTGTTATATTGGATTTTTGGATTATAAGTTTGCTAATTACTTAATGGAAGTTCAGCCGCAATCATATGCCATTTTATTCAACCTAAGCAACCAAAGCAACAACACAGCAACAACCAGATCAATACAAGCATCAATAGCAAATATAAGAGAATAGCAAACATATGCCATTACTTTGTATGGCTTGAAGAAAAAGTAATTAAGTCAAAGGGTAACAGTCATTTACAGGGACAAATTACTAGTTGATAAGACACTATCTTTCACACACAAACAATTTCAAGGGAAGAATGATGGGAACAAATATCACAAGCGTCCATCACATTGTCATCACAATCATCAAATTTATCTGTTCACACACAATTTTCATCCACACGTCACCTGGTCCAATCGATTGTTGGTTTCTTAAGAGCCGTAGCAGACTGATTTTGCAGTGAAGCTTTCTCAAACTTTGAAATTCAACACCAAGAAAAGAAGAAAGGAGATAGAGTGGCTCACTAAGATAGATTGGCTCACTAAGAAGTCTAGCAATCGGCCGAGCATGCCGGTTGCTGCCTCAGGATTTTGTGTTGGCATCTTGGCTGTGAATATGCTTTCAATACTTCAAACTTTACTGAATCTGATAGCAAAGATAATGCATGGGAATATGCTTCTGCTTCTTCTTCTTCTTTATGTAGGTCCCAGTAAGGCTTCATTTCTTCTTTTGAGCTTGACCCCATTTTTGTAAGATTTATGTTTGGTTTTACTTCAAGTTGTGTGTGTGATTGTGTATGTATATGAAATCAGATTCAACTACACCTTTTGTATTGATAAAACAACTAATTTTTTATAATTTATGAAATGATGACTTGAATTTTTTTGTCTTTTTTAAAATTAAGCTAGTTTGGCTTAGCAGTGGTGTTATTAGTCAATTTAGTATTATGATATCTATTAGGCAGCAACAACTTGCAATCATGTTGTTGTGATATAAGGCAACAACCAAAGCAAAAAAAGTGAAGATATAAGGCATCAAGTATAAGGAAGCAACACTAATCTATTCAGTACATCCCAAAACCTAAGATAGGATATTTATTCTATGAATATTCTGTTCATTACATAGCAACAAATCAGTAGAATATGAACAACACAATAGCACAGTCAGCAGCACAACAGCACAGAACAACAACAAAACGACAAATTAGTGCAGAAGATCAGCAACACAACATCATAAATCAGCAACATAGCAACACAGATCATGAACAAATCGCACAAATGCAAAGATTATCAACTAATTACACAACAGAGCAAGCAACAGAGCAACAGATCAGCAGATCAGCAACTGATAAATGCACAACTGATTCGTACAACGACAGATTTGATCCAACAACACAACATCATAGATGACTGAAACATGTCATTCTTTTTCTTAGGTGATTTAGTGCACATACAACACAACAATAAGTTGATTAATATACAGCACAACACAGCGCAGCACAACAACATCAACAATTTAATGCACAAGGAGAACCAATACTTCACGAAAAGAACTAACTCTTACTGACTCTTAAACTTCCACTTGAGCAAATAACTTTACTTCAAACTTTGAGTTAGATTGGTCAAATGGTCTTAATTAACATATACAACAAGCATAAACTAAAAAGAAAGGTCAGTCATCTTAAGAATCCGTACTTCATATAAAATCAAACTAGAATGAATAAACCTTAAATCATGGAGTACTTCTTTTATGTAGGTAAAATTGAACATTAAGGATCTAAAATAGAAATTAGAAACAATATAGTAAGAACTTACCATTAATTCCAATTAATCCATTGTCTCAAACAACCATCCCATCTAAAATCTTATAATATAAATCCATCTAAAAAGAGTTAGCTATACTAGATACTAGATCCAACTTCTAGCTATTATATTTATAACAATTCCCAAACATTAATCGCAAGAATGAGAAATTGGATACATAATAAAAAGAAACAAAAACTACCTGATAGGCGGCGCGCTGGATCGGAGAAGTGCTGTAGGCCGCCGCTGCTACAGGTCTCCGGTTGGAGGAGGTTGGTCTGCTCAGGGCCGCCGGTAGCGGTAGTAATGGAGGAAGGTATGCTATTATGGTTAGTCTGAGCGGGATCGAAGGGTTTGGGGAATGAGGGTGTACTGTATGCGTGAAGAGGGAGGCGGGATTCTAAATGTTTTTGGGAACTTAAGGGGCGATCCCTTAGGGTTAGATTTCTTTTTTTTTTTTTTTTGTGACGCTTTATTAATTTTTTCCCACGTATTTAAGCGTAAAAAATTAAGCATCTAAAGGCTCCCTTTTTTTCTTTTAGACGGTTACTCAAGCGTCTAGAATTAAGTGTCTAAAAACACTATGCTTTTTAGTAGTGAAAAGACCCAAAAAAATTCATAGGTCATTCGACCGTTATCATATTAAAAACAAAAAGAATTTGATTTATTTTTTTAAAAATTTTTTTACAAGCTATTTTTGTGACAATTTTAAAACACAATATAAAAAGTTAATTTTGAGAAGTTCTTATAAGTTATTAAATATTAAAGTGATTTTCTTGAATATATGAGCTTTCATAATAAAAAGAAACTTTGTGCCATTTAATTACTATGTCGTAAAAAATATTTTATTTGCTAATTATTTGACCAAAATTTATATAAAAAGATGTAAAAGTAATTTTTAATTAGTAAACTTGTCTCTTAAACTATGTGTGAAATATTGATTTTTGTGAATAGTTTTATTTGTTTTATAACTAGAATGTTGATTTTGCGAATCGAATAAAGTTTACTTGTTTTTCCAAACTTGATATGATTATTTTTGGTGATCTTGTTGAGTTTTGTAAACTTATCCAGAGGATGCAATTTTAACTTGAATTTTAATTAGAATATTTTATTTGGTGAAAAGAATAAATATTTATTTGTTTTAAAGTTGAAAATGTTAATTTTGAGAACTTATTTCAAGAGCAATAGATTTTAGTAGCTACTTGTGGAAAATACTAATTTGGAGACTATTAATAAAATATTAAGTTAATTAATTTATTAGTGTGAATTTAGTGAGCTGTTAAAATAAAGTTATAAATAAAATATAATGTGTAAAAAAATTAAGTAATGAGCATATAAAGACATAAAGTTAATTAAACATTATGATTAAGAATTATATCAAATAAATAAATAAAGTTACCACCTAGGTTGGTCAAAGTCAAAGTAATAAAAAAATGTGATGTACTTGTGTGAATGAGTATTAATTGAATGACCCTGATAGTAAGGTAATGTCGAACCATGGACCGGCATGTAAAATCCCGGCGTCCGTGTTGGCCGGCACATTAAATGCGGTGTAAGACAGGGGGTTCGCTACCTATCCTGTGGATCTCGAGCATAAACATTGTATTGGAGGGGTGACGACTCCCACCACAGTTAGGGTTTAGGGCTACGGTCCTTACCTAACCAGACCCTTACATATATCAGGTGTCATATTATTGTGCTTGTTGATTAGTGATGAACTTGATTAATATTTATCCCATGAATCATGGTACGGTTATGAGTATTAACCAAATGAACTTACTCGAGTGTCAAGATTACCAAATTGTATAAGTGGCAGTAACGTACTTCTGTCAGGATTGAGAATGGTATCTTAATGACTTAAAAGTATGGAACAGTAAAAGAATATAATAAAAGTATACAGTGGTGTTAATTAATTTGAACTTCGCACTTAAATTATTATTTTGTAAATGTAGTGTATAATTTTAATATTTTGAGTTAGATAGGATGTTATGCTCGGCGTTACCGCTGACCGATTCAATCGGCTGTCATCCGTATTATGGATGGCAGCATTTTGCAGGATTTAGTTTCAGGTTCCAATCTAGGCCGCAACAATTATTATTTATTGAGAACTTAGTTGTTTTTTGTGTCTTTATTTATGACTTGATGTGGATGTACTTTTACTTTTTTTAATATTTAGCAAACGATGTTTCTAATCGGATGTAATATTTTACTTTTATTTTAAATAGTTTTAGTTTTTATGATTTAAAGTTTTTAACGGTTCAACATTTTAAGACTTTCGCAATATTTTTTTGTATAAACATTATTATTAAATATTAATTATGTATCGAGATTGCCGCATCTAATAATAGGGTTTTAATTTTATTATAAAAAATTGGGGTTTTAATGTTTGATTTGTTCATGTAAATTCTTGCATTGGATTTTTATTCTTGAGAAATGGGGTGAATTTTATGTAAATTTTAATGTTTAATTTTATTCTTGCTTAAAAATCAGCTTCATTCTTGAATTGGGGTTTTAATTTTATTGTAAATTCTTGAATTTTAATGTAAATTTTAATGTTTAATGTTATTCTTGCTTAAAAATCAGCTTCATTCTTGAATTGAGATTTTAATTTTAAAAATCAGTTTTAAAAATCAGTTGAATTTTATTCTTTAGAAATTGGGGTTTTAATTTTAATGTAAATTCTTGAATTTTATGTAAATTCTTGCATTGGATTTTAGAAATCAGCTTCATCTCGTGCTTTGGATTTTTATTTCCAAAGAAAAAACTTGTGTTTTTTCTTTCTTGATAGCTTTCACCATTGTTAATCCATGTAAAAGGTTTAATACATGTGTTTTTTCTTTCTTGATAGATTTTTACCAGAAAGTTTTCTATTAGACATTATATATTATTGGTTTACTTGTTGGGGTTTTGGTTTTTCTATAAGGGTTAATTTTGTGATCTTAATTTTAATATTTGGGGTTTACTTTGCATTTGGTGAAGCTTTGGGGGTGATTTTGTAATGTCCTTTGAATGGATTGTTGTTGGATGTTTTGCTTTTATTGTTAATGACTTTAGTGTTGAAGTATGGTTGATTGAGTACTGCTTGAGTATATCATTAATGGGAGCATGTAAAGAACATAAAATACAATGTAGTATACTATGAGTTGTTTTGCTGTAGTATACAAACAAGAATACAATGTTTCTTTGTGATTGAGTACATTAGAATTAACTCGAATTTCTTGGAGTTTAGTGTGTTTTGATTAGCCTGCTTACAGGATTAATATTGTATTCTTGCTCCTTAGTGGGGCAATCTTGGGTGATCAGTTTACAATAACAGCAACATGGTTTTGAAATTGTGGTGTTTGAGCATAGTGATCATTTCAGGTGGATAAAGATATCTGAAAGGTTTAATACAATATATTCTTAATATATGTCTAAAAGAAATAGAATAAAGAAAGAAAGTTTATAAAAAAAACAATAATATCTAATAATATCTGTACAAAATTATTTTTTTTGTTATTTTTTTTAGCTAATAAGGATAAAGATAATAATAAGTAAATATTTTTAGTCATTTCAAAAAAAAATGTAAGTATTTTTAGTAGAAGAATATGATATGCTTCACTTTATTTTTTATACATAGGGTATGCTTATATTGAGATTAAATATATAAGGGACAAATAAAAATCAAACCATATAAATGAAGATATATAGAAGTGAATTAATTTAAGGATAAATGGAGATTAATAATCCAAACTTTGCGTGATTCGCCAAAACAATCCCAACTTTCGTATATTTTCTAAAATTTCTAACTTTGCTTCTTTGTTGCTCAGGACATACCCTTTAAAATTCTAACCGGTTATAACCTGTAATTGACAACTTATTACCCACTATTTCCCACTTCCCTCCTTATTAATGAAATTTACCTAACCCAATTCCACTTTTCAACCCATTTCTCTGTAAAATCTCCATCCTCAACCTTGGCTAATCATGAAATCAGCTATCATCTTTTAATTGATGAAGAACAGGAAAATACCAAATAAAAACCATGATACAACAAGTACATAACACACAGATGCCAAATTAAAAAAATTGATTTCATACACTACTAAAAAAGATGGAGTTTTTAGACAAATTATTTTAGACAGTTGAGTAAGTGTCGAAAAAAAAAACGGAGCTTTTCGACGCTTTATTTTCGACACTTAAATACGTTAAAATTATTAAATTACAAGCGTCAAAAAAACTATAAAAAAAAAAAGAAAAAACTATATAGTTAGGGTTTAATAGGGCAGGAAAAAATTTAAAAAAAAATGAAAGAAAAGATGCCAAATTGATTTGAAGATGAAGGTGCAGCTATGGTGGTTAATGAGGATGAAGGGCAGCAATGGTGGATGAAAAAGGTTGAAGATGGTGTTTTTAAAGGGAAAAAACGATAAAAAAGAAAATAAGTGCAACGGCTCTAATATTACCGGTTATAACCGGTTAAACTATTAAAGGGTATGCCCTTAGCAACATAGAAGCAAAGTTAGGAATATTAGAAAATATACGAAAGTTGGGATTGTTTTAGGCAGATCACGCAAAGTTTGGATTATTAATCTCCATTTATCCTTAATTTAATTCTCTTTTTAGTAGAAGTATATGTCATGGCTTCTTAATTCTATTTTTACGGATGAATTGTAGTTTAGGCTAATTACCATTGATGTTTTACAATTTCATGAAGGTGGTTTCACATAATTGTCAAGGAATGGTTTCTTAATTCCCTGTTACTGGAATTAGCCTAAAAGGTGGTTTCTTAATGCTATTCCACAATAATCAGGTATGGTTTCTTGTTTTCTTGTTGTTTTCTGTTAATTGATAAATTAGTTGGATTATAATTTAGTTACATTGTGGAGTGAAATTAGTCTCCGTGTTTGCTTTTATGTGTTTGTTGCTGGCTGCCATAAAATTTGCTTGTTGATGCCTGCTAGTTGTTCAACTGTATAATACTTGAAAACTAACTAAAATTTGTTGTTCAAGTGTCTAACTTTCAAGACTTAAAAAGATACGATTGAGATTTGTATGGCGTTAATGATCGAGAATGGTACCTCCTAATTTGAACCTAGAGAAGAGTATGTGGGATCAGTTGCTACCATTGCTACCTCACAGAGCTTTATGGCCTTATGTACATCTTTTAAGTGGCCCCATTTCAGCTGTCTGATAATACCTTGATTTCATTTTCATACAAAAGAGAATAAAATCTCAATCTCAATAATCAATCTTTGATGAAACGGGACTTAAATGGCTACCAGTAAAATTCTTGGGACTCATTTAAGTACACAACTTAACACTTGCATAGCTGGTTCAAGTGTCTGGCTATATCACACTAATAACTTGCACAATTTAACACTTGCATGACTGATATTGAAGAATAGTTGAATATTATTCATTTACTTCATCTGGGTTGTTCTTTGATTTCAACCTCAAGCTTTTTTTTCTTCCAGAAGCTGCTTTGACATTTAAAAGAATTACCTTTAGCTTAAAAAGTTTCTTGAAATACTTCTGTGCTAAGCAAGTGTTTTATATTTTTGTATTATTTGTTTGGGTTCAACCCTGAGGTTTTTTGGAACGTTGAATATCCAACAAAGATGTGATTGAGACAAAAGTCTTTAATGAGTTGATGTATGATGCTGAAAAACCTAATCAACGTTTAGTTGGTTATGGTGTTGGGGTTACTAGAAACCATGTGTTTGGTCCCGAAGCTCAATTTAGGAAGGTCAAGTTAGGTAATGGTGGAGTTATTTCGAGTGAAGTAATGAGTATCAAATCTTACCTAGTGTTTGCTGAGAGAAAAAATGATGAAGTTATGTCAGAACTTCAAAAAAGAAATGTAGATCTTGAAATGGCAAATGAAGAACTAAGAGCTAAAAATGAGCAAGTTCTTGCTCAACTTAATCGTGTGGCTTCTTTCATAGAAAAACTTGAACAAACTCAAGGATAGGTTAGTATTTTTATGTCGTTCTTGTTTTTACAACTAAAGTAATCATCAACCTTATTTTTTTTGCAGGTTTTAACTTTTCATCTAGTAGACTTAGCTTTGAATGAAGAAGAAAACTTGTGGATTACTTTCTTAGATTACTATTGAGCTTTTTATATTGTCAATTGTCAAGAAAACCTCAATATAAACTATGTTGGATACCCTTTTAGATTTGTTGTAATGGATATAGATATTTTGATATTTGAGCCTATATATTGTCCATGGTAATTTGCACCATATTAATTGTGAGTTGCTTTATATTTTAAATATAGATTTTTTGGTTAATGAGTAAAAAATTATATGCCATGAGCTTGATGTGAAAAATTGTACATTGCCTTTTAATAGAAAAGTACCCAATCAAATTCACTAATAAGCAAGGTAAAGGGAGTTTAGACACTTTTGGATGTCACAAATCTAAACTATTATGGTTAGATTTTTAGTGTTTTTGACCCTTTAATATGTCTAAAACACAAATATTTTAGACCCTTTGCAGTGTCTAAAAAACCACAAAATATTTTAGACGCATTAAATCCACTGTTTAGACGCTTTTAACTGTCACAAATGAGGTGATAACATATGAAAAAGTAAGGCGGCAAAAGTCTTGTAACGGAAAAAAGCGTCTAAAAGTAACCAATTTTGGACGGCAAAAAGCGTCTAAAAAAGTGACTAAAAGTTTTGTGACACTTGATTTTTAGACGCTTGGAAAAGCGTCTAAAAAATTATTTTAGACGCAAAAAAGCGTCTAAAAGCTCCGTCCTTAGCGTCTAAAAACCCACAGTTTTGTTGTAGTGATTGTATTGGAGGGGTGACGACTCCCACCACAGTTAGGGTTTAGGTCTACGGTCCTCACCTAACCAGACCCTTACATATATCAAGTGTCATATTGTTGTGCTTGTTGATTAGTAATGAACTTGATTAGTATTTATCCTATGAATCATGGTACGATTATGAGTATTAACCAAATAAACTTACTTGAGTGTCAAGATTACCAAATTGTATAAGTGGCAGTAACGTACTTCTGTCAGGATTGAGAATGGTATCTTAATGACTTAAAATTGTGGAACAGTAAAAGAATATAATAAAAGTATACAGTGGTGTCAATTAATTTGAAGTTCGCACTTAAATTATTATTTTGTAAATGTAGTGTATAATTTTAATATTTTGAGTTGGATAGGATGTTATGCTCGGCGTTACCGCTGACCGATTCAATCGGCTGTCATCCGTCTCATGGATGGCAGCATTTTGCAGGATTTAGTTTCAGGTTCCGATCCAGGCCACAACAATTATTATTTATCGAGAACTTAGCTGCTTTTTGTTTCTTTATTTATGACTTGATGTGGATGTACTTTTACTTTTTTTAATTTTTAGCAAACGATGTTTCTTATCGGATGTAATATTTTACTTTTATTTTAAATAGTTTTAGTTTTTATGATTTAAAGTTTTTAACAGTTCAATATTTTAAGACTTCCGCAATATTTTTTTGTATAAACATATTATTAAATATTAATTATGTATCGAGTTTGCCGCATTTGTTACACCCATGTCCATGTACCAATAACCAATTGATAGAGAGTTAGAGTGTGAAGAGCCATACTAATGTAGGTTGGGCATGGTCTAAGAAAATATGCTTGTGGTGGATGAGATATCAATGTACCTTGTCCATTGTTGTGATTCGAACTAGAATTAAGAGGGTCCATTATGAGGTTTGTCCTAATTGTTGTTGTGTTGGGATGCTAATGGGCTCGGACGAGATACCCAAGGTGGCAAATTACCCCATTCTATTGGAGGACGCCAACATCAACGCAGATCCAAAGTTAAGGGTCATTTGCATTGGTTTCCGCAGCTAACATGATTGCTTTTTCTTCTTTTAGGAGGATAATATGATCAGTGACGTTATAAACTTGAGCATGAGTTTTGAAGAGAGTTGATTGAGAATGATATTGACTAGAATCTTATCTTCAATAATGGGAATGAGAGAGATATTAGTGATTGTTAAAGTAGAGTGAAATTTTGATGAGGAAGTTATTGATTTATCTTACGACTCATTTCGTTGGTGGTATTAAATGGTGGTAATGAGAATTATTTATAATGTAAAATTCATCAAAAGTTTCATATCATTCTCATGATGATGAAACTTTGATCACAAAAAAGTTTTTTGTTTACAAATTTTCATTCCCACCTAATACCACATCTCCTAATGGTAATGCATTAGAATGAATTTTATGAAGAAAATGAGATGATTGAAGTTGGACAAGAATGGCCATCAACGCAACCAAGAGATCTTTCAACCAAAATTACACTAGTTTTTCATTCTCATTGGCATCGTTTATTAGCACCTACCAAACTGGTCGTTAAAATTTAAAGAAAGAGGAAGACAAATGTTGTAAAAAAAATATAAATAAACATTAGTTATTCCGTGAGAATTGAGGGCAAAAGAGAGGATGGGAACAAGGGTTTGAGAAGAAAAAAAACAACCTTATTAAGCTCTTAATACCATAAAAGAATTAATTATATCTAAATGATATTATTCGATTCTAATACAAAATACATGGTTTTGAAGGCCAAACTAGTTTGCCAGTCTTCGAGCTCAAGTTTGGCATTTGAGCTGTTCTATTGTACAAGAAGGAAGGATAGAAATTTGAACATGTAAAATTGGTCATGAAATTTTGGTTTCTATAACCAGGGACAGAGTAAAAATTGATAAATTCTTTGAAAGTCCGGTGTAATTTCAAAAATATGGTATTGTTTAACAACTTTATATCTTTAAACAGTTTAACATATATTATAGAATTTAATATCGAGTCCCCTAAATATTTTAGGCCCTGTGTGGTCGAATATGTTGAACAACCTCCCATGTCTATAACATGCTACTATTTTATTCATTATCAATCTATCATACTTTCAGTTCCTACCATATAACTCCATGTTTGTTAAACTTGGGAACTTCATATTCCACACAATTATTTACGTGTCCAAGTGTTAAATTTGCTGTAATTTAAAGGTGTATAATGGTTATCGGAAAGGTTAATTAATTATATTAAATAATTAAATTTAATTAAATTAATTAATAATATCCCAAGTTTGTAAGGAAAGAATAAACAAGAAAGAACCAAGTGCGCGACCCACGATCTTTTGCACGGCTCACGAATAGGGACAGAACAGGGTCTGCGGCACGCGGCCTACTCCGTGGCACTCGGAGGGCTGTCTGGCTTGTGTATTCGTCTTGCGATGTTGTTTATTCTTTTGGTTGGTTATTTTATAACTACCAACGGTTATTATGGTTATTTTAACCATGTTCTTTGGGATGAACGGGTTGATTGAAAGACGACATTGTTCGTGAATTGACTTCGTGTTTCATGAAGTGATACGTTGCTTCGTTAAATGGTGTAAGCTATTCTATAAATATAGAAGGCTTGTATGTTGTTTGACATGTGCAATTTCTGATTTTTTTTTCTTCTCTAGCATTTTACACCGAGAACTTGCAACCCTCGTTTGTAATTTTCTTTATCTTCTTCCATTTAAGTTTCTCTTACATCATTCTAAATTTCTTGTGCTCGGAATTTAGTGTAATTCTTTGTATCCCAGAACATATTTCGGGTATACATTCCCAAGCACCGTAGTAGGGAGCAAACGATGTTTTAGGAAAAGCATCTCGCATAGAATTAGTATCAAGATCAAACAAAATATTCTTATTACTATGTTCTATATATGGTGATTCCCGATGATCAAGTTTGCATTTAGTTTATGTTAAGCAAAGGTTTAAAGTTTGCTTATATAAAAGTTACACCATGATCGGGTGATGAGGTAATCGTAGAGTTTGAAAGGATGTATTGGTTAGATAAAATAATGTGTTGGTTCGATAAAGGGACACGTTATTTCATGAAAGAATGCGTTTGTTCGATAAAGGGACACGTTAGTTAATGAAGGGTTGCATTGTTTCTTGTACTCTTGATCAAGTTATGCAAGAGATATGGACATAATTACATGGTAGAGATGATATTTCTCAAATATGTAAATTATCTATGTTAATTTCATATATTTATTTTTGTATGAGAATAGAAAAGTACAATATGTTACATGTTTAATAAAGTAAGTGTTTATATCCATGGAAATTGGTAAAGTAAGTGATCATGGTTATTTGGTCATGTTTGTGATTTGGTGTAAATGATGATAATTCATTCTATTTATCAAAGAAATTTGATGGTTTGAAGTATAAGTAACTTACCATGATTTTATGATGATTAAAATTATCATCCAATATGGATAAAGTTTGCTAATTTTTTGTGTTTACGTGTATTGTTTAATGCATGATAAGATGATAAAATTTCATGGTCTTGTTTTTGACATGTTTATTTTATATTGTTTCTATCATGTCTTATTTTATTATAGAAAGATAATAAGTATTATTATCAAGTTTATAATAATTAGATTAATAGTTCATTAATGGTAATAAGTTAAGAGTCTTTGCATGTTTGGTATGATAAAATAGATTTTGTCATGCAAGTCAAGCATTATGTGTTTGTTATGTTTGGTTATCTTTTGACCAAGTTCAATAATGTTTTTGTTATTGATGTGTGTTTCACCTTTTGAGTGAATTGGCTTAAAAGGTTGCATGATCCATGTTTATGTAATAATAAAGTTAATTAAAATATAAATTATATTATTGCAATGTTGTTCTTAATAATAGTTTATGTTGTATTATTTGATTGTTTCATGTGTAGAATTATTTCGATGATATTGTGTATGATTCAAGTTAGTCTTTATGATATTTTTCTTTGTTGGTGTATTACCAATGTTGTTTAAGTTTGAACATATAAATTTTTATATGGGTTTGTCATATGTATATTTTTACCCAAGGTTATATTAATGTATTTATACTAAAAGGGGTATAAAGTTTATGACATGAATAGATTTAAAGGTGATGTTAAACAAAAATTTGAAAATCTAATAATGTATTCAATAAAGTTTGAAAGTTGTCAACATTATTTTAAACTCGAAATTTTATTTATTAAAGCCTTTTATTATGGAGGTTAAGTTCCATAATGTTAAATAAATAAGTTAAATGAGTTGAATGATTATATACGTAATTATATATATAAAATATATAAGTAATTTTATATATAAAGTTTGTCAATTTTTATTTTGACATAGATGATAGTTTAATCTTATATAGTGTAAATGTTGATTTTCTAAGTAGAGCAAGATATGAATTCCTTTATTATTACAATGATTAATGTATTAATTGAAATTCATATGTTACGCTTAATCTAGAGTATGTATCAACGCTTTAAATTTTATTATGGTAATTAAAATTCTATAATATGTTATTATTTTGATTTTCAAGATGTACATTATTTGTATGAGCATATGTTAAGTTTTATACTAATATTTATTTTGGAGAAAAGTACTAAATAAGTTTTATTTCGGTTAATGGGTATGTTAAGGTATCTTATGTTGTTGGATAACGCCTAAATAAATTTGGTGTGACAATAAAGAAGAATTTAACTATTTAAGTTAAAGTTGATATTAAATATTTTACTTGGTATAAAGTGTTTGTTTTAATAGAAAGATCTTAATTATTTTAGTACAAAGGAAATTTATTTTGAATTATTTTAAAGTTCAAAATAAGGATGCATCTATATATATATATATATATATATATATAATATATATATATATATATATATATATATATATATATATACTTTTGATAAAACGTGTGTTTCATTTTCAATGATAGATAGGTTTGAATATCTACAAGTTTGTATAAATGATTATGACATTTTGATCCTTTAAGATTGACTTGTTAATCTTTTGATAAAACGTGTGTTTCTAAAAGAGAAAAATATAAGTTTGTTTTATTAAGGAAAAGTTTTTAACAAAGTTTGATTTTGTTAATGTTTTCAAAGCAAAGATTTTAATATCGTATTCATATTACTAATACGAACGTTTACCCATGATTATGTATTTTGATACTTAAGTATCATATAAGTTTAAGATTTCTAAAAGCAAGTAAGTAATGATGTGTTCTTCATGGGAATAATGTTTAAATATTAGTAACTTAATCTCCAAGTAAGTATAACAATAAGTAATGATGTGTTCATCATCGAGAACTTACAACTAGGATGGCCATGGGTCGGATCTGGGTCAGGTCCAGCAAGACCCAGATCCAGACTCTAAGTTTTTTTATTGGACTCAAAACCGAACCCGGATCCGTAGGGTCTAAAAATTTTGGACCCGGACCTGGCGGGTCTAGGGTCTGGATCTGGGTCCAACACAATTTTATTTTTTTTTCCTAAAATTTTTTAAAAAGTATATTATGAAGTGCAATTTTCGACCAGTTGCATAAAATTATTTAAACATTTTCGACTAACGAGGATCTTATAATACTTTATACTAATTGAGCGAAACATATGAAGTTTTTTAACATTTAAGTTCTTATAACGAAATATTTATCATGTCTATAATTTTTAAAGTATTGATACAACGGCCAAATTTTAAATTACATGAACCGATAAAGTTCAGAATAACGCAATGTTAAAAAATATAACAAAATTTCAAATCAAGCAATTAAATACACATAATACGTAATATATAAATTTTTTTTAAAAAAGATGTAAATGGGTCCATAGGTCGGATCTAGGTCGAATTTGGGTCTCAGATGTGAAGACTCGGACCCGGACCTAGACCCTAAGGTCATGGACCCAGATTCGACCCGGATCCATAGGGTCCAAAAAAGGTGGATCCAGACCCTTAAAATTAGGGTCGAGTCGGGTCTAGACCCTTAGGGTCCAAGACCCGTGCCCATCTCTACTTACAACCCTCATTTGTAATCTTCTATATCTTCTTCTATTTAAGTTTCTCTTACATCATTCTAAATTCCGTGTGCTCAGAATTTAGTATAATTCTTTGTATCTCAGAACATATTTCGGCATACATTCCCAAGCACCGTAGTAGGGAGGAAATGATGTTTTAAGAAAGGGCATGTTACCTAGAATTAATATCAAGATCAAACAAAATCTTCTTGTTACTACGTTCGATATATGGTGATTCCCGATGAACAAGTTTGCATTTGGTGTATGTTAAGCAAAGGTTTAAACTGGTCGTATGTTTTTGTAACCTACTAAGTTTATGTATTTTATTTTATATGTTTGATTTATAAAATTAAAGTCATGATTTACAACAAAATTTGACTAAATTATGAAAATGTATGCACTATTAGTTAAAGCAAACTACTTTCAAGCACTACAAAAACACAAATTCTATAATGCTATGTTGGAAATGATAATTTCATTTGAAAATATGGATTTGACTCTGTTGGATTTTGTTGGTTTTACTTGTAATCTTATTGCTCCAGGTTGAACAACATGATGTACAGCAAGATGGCTTAAGTTCAGCAACATAGTGCATATTTGAAGGACACCTGTTAGTAGCAGGTGCCAGCTCTCATGTGTGATATTTCCCATATGGTGTTTATTGTACACATTCCACTTAGTTAGGATATCATTGTATAAAGTTTATTATAGTCTATAACAAACTATTAGTTAGATATAACTACCTTTCTTTATGTTTCTTTCTTGTATTAAGAGTAATATATATAGCTTCTGTCTTGTATTCAATTTATAAAAAGTTAAATAACAAAAATTGTATTCTTTTTCTGCTTTCTCTCATTAGTTTTCACATGGTATCAGAGCTTTTGGCTCGTTTGATCCAGGTCCTCTGATCTTCTTCCATCTGCTTCTGTTCTTTCTTTTCTTGCTTTTCTTTTATGTTCAGTAGGCAAATTTTAATGGGGAAATCAAAAAAACATCAAGATCCCACCATGAACCCTTCATCTGTTTACTAGTTACACCCTACAGATACTAGTCTCAAACTTGTTACAAGTATCTTTAAGGGAGTTGGATTCAAGGGATGGAAACGTGCTATTTCGATTGCTCTATCAGGAAAAAGCAAGATTGGTTTTGTTAATGGAACCATTATAAAATTAGTAACTAGTTCTTCACAAGCAAGGGCATGGGATTGTGTTAATGAAACGGTGATAGGATGGATCATAAACGCCGTGGATGAGAATATAGCCAAGAGTATGCTATGGTTAAAAACAGCAAAAGAAGTATGGGATGAATTAGAGCACTGTTATGGGCAATCTTCATCTGTCCAATTGTTTCACATTAAAGAAGAATAGAGCAAAGTGTCACAAACTAATGACATGAGTATGGAGGAATTTTATACCAAATTGAAGGGTATTTGGGACGAATTTGACGCTCTAGACCCAGTTCTTTCATGTACTTGTAAAGGTTGAAATTGCGACCAATCACAAAAGGCCAATAAGAGCCAATAGAGCAGGAGATTAGTCTAACTCTTAATGAAGCTACACTATAAAATATCATTAAACAAGAAGGAATATCTTGATGATGAAACCAACCCCCACTGCTGCAGAGGCTTATGGCATTTTACTTCAGGAGAAAGTTCATCATGAAATAAGTAGAAATGTTTTTAATGATTAGCAAGAAACCATGGTCTGTAGAGTTGAAAAAAGGAAATCTTATGATACTAGGAACAAGAACAATACAGGGGGCAAGAAAAATTCAGTGGGCATACACAAGACAGGTGTTGGAAATTGCATGGTTACCCACCTAAACTCAAGAATAATTCGTGGAGAAAAGATAACAAGGTTGCTTCAAATGTCTCTAATGCTGAATGTGGTCATCAAGAAAACAACAATGTCCCTAGTGAGAGTAAACTCACTGATGAAGAAGTTGGACAGCTCCTCAGTCTTTTGAACAAGCAAAATGCACAAAATGAGATCAAAGAACCCTCTGTGAGCAACACTGCACATCTTGCAGGTAAGCCTTGTTCTAATGTTCAAAAAAATGTTAACTGGATCATCGATAGTGGTGCTTCAGACCATATTTGCCTAGATGTTTTTTATCAATTGAGTAAAGGTTGAAGGAAAACCTCACTGGGTTACCATACCAGATGGGACTCAAGTTAAGGTTGAAATAATTGGAACAGTAAGGCTAAACAATGGTTTAATTTTAAATAAATGTCTTATACATTCCAAAATTCCGGTTCAATCTTGTCTCAGTTTGTAAGTGGATTAAGGATTTGAATTGTTGTGTTTACTTTGATTCTAATGGGTTCTTTGTTCAGGGATCTTTAATGAGGAAGCATTTGCTTCTTGGTAGGGCGGAACACTCTTTATAATTACTTCAAGACCATCAAGATGACGTGTGCACATTTGTTGATACTGTCAAAAACAATGGCCAAGCCAACAACAATACACTGCAAGCAATAATAGCTGATACAGGATAGAATAAAACAAATCAGCGTTCAGATGTTAGGCTATGGCATTTGTGAATGAGTCAAATCCCATTCAAACAATTGTACCTTTTTTTGTTGAACTAAAAGCCAAGGTTGTTCTTAAGGATTTTGTTTTTGTACTATTTGTCCATTAGCCAAGAAGACTAGGGATCCTTTCTCTAGAAATAAAATAAAATCTCTAGAAACGTCTCAAGATTAAAATGTGAGTTTTATTACCATTGTGAATGCTTATTCATGGTTTACTTGGGTAATTTTTGTCAAAGATAAATCTAAATTTTTAATGCATTTCAAACATTTTTATGCCTTTTTTCTCACACAATTTAATAAAAAAAATCAAATGTGTGAGGGTTGATAATGCCAAAGAACTCTCCAAGGGAAAAACATTAAAATTTTATCAAGAAAAAGGGATTGAAAGCCAAACTACTTGTGTCGCAACTCCTCAACAAAATGGAGTTGTAGAACGTAAACATAGACCTTTGTTAGAGGTCACAAGAGCCTTATGGTATCAATCAAAGCTACCGATTCATTTTTGGTCAGATTGCTTGATGTATGTTGTACATCTCATAAACAGAATGCCCTTACATGCCTTCAATAAAAGAATTCCATATGAATTGATGTATGACACTAGACCCAACTATGACACACTCAAAGCCTTTGGGTGCCTATGTTTTGTGTCTACTCTTAATAAACAAAGGTCTAAAATTGAACCAAGAGCTTCAGCTTGTGTGTTCCTTAGATATGCCACTACTCAAAAAGGATATAAAGTGTATAATCTACACACTAAGGTTGTTTCTATTTCAAGGGATGTAAAATTCTTTGAAAATGTTTTTCCTTTTCGAACCAAAGCTGCCCACAAATCATCTGTAAACAAATTCTTTCTTCCTTTTTCCAGTAATGAGGAATCGCCTCACTCCTCTGATATTCCTCAAGAACAAACATCAACTAAAATTGAAGATCTTGTCACAAAACAAACTTCACAGAATGTGCCTACTATAACTAGGGCAAAATCTTCCAAACTTGTGAAAAGACTTGTTCATCTACAAGATTATATGTGTAATCACACATAAACCCAACATTGGTGCAATATGATTGTGTAACATCCCGGAAAAACTCGGATCATTTAGAAAGAGAATTTGATCGTTTTCAATACAACCGAGTAGAACCCGAGTTAAACCAGGATGTCATAAAGGCATGATAAAACGAATTTTTAAAGTAAAAATTACGGATCGAGTTCTATTAGAGTTATAATAAACTATTTAGCAATATGAAAGTCTTAGCATAGGATAAAGATATAAAGTCAAAAGTCTAGTTATTACAACTCGAGAGCGAAGTTGCCTCTTAAACATATATTCATTCTTAACGTTAAATAAAAGTTCATATTATAATTCTCCGTACTCTATCTGTTTTATTAGTCCAAGTGAAAATCCTCACTCTCCTAACCTGCAACTTAACTTACTACTAGTTATTAACCCCGAAAGGAAACAACATCATTGCAGGATCGTTAAGATCAAAGGTACACGTCAGCAAAACATCTCTTATAATATTAACTTTATATCATAAAATAAAATAACAACCTACCATACGTCGGTTACAATTTCTGATTTACGTTTAATAAATTTTTGAATTGATTCAATGAGTTAGTCAACCATACTGCAGTACTTTCTCAGCCATACTACTGGATCAAACTCCAAACTTCAAAGGTGAGACAATACATTAGGGGGAGCTAACCTCTAAGCAAGCCTCTACCATAGAGACATGCCTTACTTCGGTGCCTATGGTTAAGTATGCATACCCCTACGGTGGCTCATAATGCCCCCACATATCGCGAGTCAATTTTTTCCACTAATTGACGTCATAATACGTCCACTTTAAAGTTATTGAGGTCATACTACCTCTACTTGTCAAGTTATTGGAATCATATCCTTTGATTAAGAAAAATAACATCATCTTCATACTTTTATTCAATATACAATTATTATTATTCTTTAGTAACTACGAATCCATGATGTACAAAGTTTTACTGCGTGTACGTACCTTAAGAAAGCAAAAGCAAACTTAAATTTACTTATCAACTTCCCGTCACGAATCGACTTCCTACATAATTCAATCGTACATACGGGAATAAGCATACATTCGCACTTTCTCATGCCACAATCAAAACATACACACACATCTAGCACCAAACCATTCTATAACAAATTCACGATCACCCAACACACTTCATCACAACATAACATCAAACAAAAATTCAAATTTAGTATTCTATCCAGAATAGTATGCTAACACTGTCAAACTGAAATTTCGACTTTACCGTTGCGTTCAGAAGGTGTCAAAACCTTCGGTTACCAATTTTCATAATTTATAATGTACTCTAAGTATTTTTAATCTATTTTCAAGTCAAAAAGATCTCCAAAAATCCTTTTTTTTTTGCCATTTTGCTAAACCTACGGGATTCACCAAATTCATCTCATAAATATAAATTTCAATGATATAATTCCTATTAATTTCAATAATCATATTTTATATAATTGTATGAGCCATTCTTGGAATTAAATCCATCATTCATCATTCATTTTTTTATAGATATTAATTTTTTTCTTTTCAAAATTTCTCTAGCAAAATTATAAATTTCTCATATTAGTCAATAGAAAAATAAATTTCTTTTCCCACTAAATACAAAATACCACATACACATTTTTTATATGAATATTCGTATTTTTATATATAAATTTCACAATCATCCTTTACATAAACAAATCCTATTCTCACATAAATGCATATCTAAAAATCCTAAAAACATCCTACATCAATTTAGATAAAAGAATGCATCACAAATTCCTACATGAAATTTTAAATCATAATCTAAACATAAAATCACAAGATAAAAACATATAATAATCATAGAAATTTTGAATTAAATCTCAAGAATCAACATAGGTTAGTTTGAGAATTATACTCACAATTGCAAAGGAAAAACACCAAATGATGGGGAATTCACCAAGCTAGGTGTGTGGTATTGAGAAGAACAAGAGAGAATTATTTTTTTTAAGTTCAGAAATGATAGAATGGGAGAATAAGAAATGATTGTAGAATTAAGGATGCTAATTATGTGAGATTAAGACTTGCTCTTTCATTACTCTAAGGGGGTTACAAACTCCTCCTAATTCTCACCATAGGGCTTTCCATCCTCTCACATTCCCTCCTATCTTATTTTTTTTTTAATTTGAAAATAAAGATGAGTTAAAGAAAGAGCTTGGACCCAAAGTAATTGAAATTGCCAAAAAGGATTGAAATTTCATGACTTAGCCCAATAATAAATAAAAAACATACATAAAATAAAATTACTACTAAATTATTAAATATATCGGGGAAAAATATCGGGAAAATATCGGGGTGTTACAAATTGAGTATTATGCTCTTAGCAGAGGTCACCATTAAATAGCCAAAACATATGATACTTATAGTGAACCTAAGAATTATAATGAAGCAAGCACAAATCTCAATTGGATTACAGCCATGGAAGCTAAAATTCATGCTTTAAGAGATAATAAAACATGGGAAGTTGTTGACCTTCCTAGAGGAAAAAAGGCCATAGGTTCTAAATGGGTATATAAGATCAAGTTTAAGTCTAATAGTTCACTTGAGAGGTTCAAGGCTAGGTTGGTTCAACGGGTTCAACCAAAAATATGGCATAGATTACGAGGAGATCTCCATATGTGATATCTTCCATATGGTGTTTATTGTGCACGTGCCATTTAGTTAGGATATCATTGTATAAAGTTTGTTATAATCTATAACATACTATTAGTTAGATATAGCTGCCTTTCTTTATGTTTTTTTCTTGTATTAATAGCTATATATATATATATGTATATATATATATATGTATATATATATATATATGTATATATATATATATATATGTATTATATATATATATGTATATATATATATATATATGTATATATATATATATGTATATATATATATATGTTATATCTTCCGTCTTGTATTAAATTTGTATAAAGTTCAATAACAAAAATTGAACTCTTTTTCTGCTTTCTCTCATTAGTTTTCACATACTCTATTTTAGTGTTTGGCAAATAAAAAAGTATTCTAATTTGGATTTGAGTCAAATCCACAATGGTTATAAAGTGGTTAAAAATGAGAATTAATGACATGTCAAATTCTCAAACTCTTCGTTAATGAATTCATAATTAAAATCTTCAATTTGAGATGAAATACATGTTCTCAAACACAACCTAATTTAAATCAAATAACTTCCGCATCAGTGTGTGAGGTAAATTGAAAATTAAGAAAAAATGTGAGTTAGTTCATCTACCAATAAATTAAGTCACATAATTTCCATTGATGACTATAATTTATTCATAATAATACCATGTGAATGAAGTAACAAACATGTATTAATTCAAAGATCATTCAAATACTATGATTCCTGCATGCAATTATTTTCAAAGATTGAATCAGCTTAAACAAAGCTTTTACAACATTAGGAATTAAGATAACGTGGTTAATTAGTGTCTAATGTATGGATTAATTATGATTATGTGGGAAGGCCATCCTTTTTGCAACTACGAAGAAACATACCTCTTTCAATTTTAAATTCTGAAGAAGGATGTGAACGTTGATGATTTATCTTAAACAAAGTGGAAACATCAGCAGAATTTATTCCCTTCTTTGTCAAAAGATAAATTCCATTAATAAATAAATTAAAAAAGATACTATTGTAGGATTATTTTTATATAACAGTGTTTGTTATATTAAAATATTCGCGCCATTTTGGCATGACATTATTTTTAAAAAATGACCATATGATAATAAAATATTATTATTGTACCTAAATAATGAAAAAAGTGTAAGAGTAAATAAGATATTGCGCAAGAATATAATAGTAGTAAATATGATAAATGTAGCAATGAAAAGAAAAAAAAATTGTAGTAAATATTATGGAACGGAGGAAGCATATACTTAATTCTCCACACACCTTGTGGGTCAATTGTAAAAGACCTTTTATGACCACTAACAAGACTAAAGTTGGGTACATCCATCCTTAAACACCATGTAGGTGGAGCCACTAATAGCTTGGATGGACATAATAGAATGTCGATAGAAAATTAAAAATACTAAAATCGAATTTTTTAAATTGACTTAATAAATTCTGTGCATGTTATTGTATAGAATGATTTGCTAAAATAGAGTTAGAGTAAATAAAAATTCCAACTTTAGTGTTTATTGAAAAATATTTCTCAAACTAGTGTTCTTGTAGGTAATGAATTTACATGTTTATAGTTTTGGGTTTGGAGACTCCAAACGATCTAGCTTTTGTTTTTATTCGAAGTATTTCAAAATCATAATACTTAAATTAAAATAAATAACACAATACACTTTAGTTATTTAGATTATACTTTATTATTTTTTCATATCGTTTGTTTTTTTTTTTTGAAACGACTTAGCTTTAAAAAAGTACTGTATAACAATGATGTAATTAAAAAACTTATATTTAATTATATGAAATTGGATTTTTGATGTAATTAGCAAGACTAAAGTTGTATGCACCTGATCCTTCAATTTTTGATAAAGAATTAAAGATAATAAAATTAGATTTTTTTATTGACTTATTATCGAAAATAATATTTTTCTATCATTAGCAAGATTAAAGTTGCGTACACTCTGAGCCTTAATTTTGCCTACAATGTTGGATAGAGAACTAAAGTGGCTTCACAATATGAGCATTGAGCAAGGAGAATGTTTGTTGTATTTTTATAATGTAAAGCAACTATTCTCTGTCGTTCTTTTAATGCAACAAAGTTTAAAGGGCAGAAAACACCAACATGAGAGATTAGAAAAAGAAAAAAAAAAAAAACTAAGTTTTACAAAAATGACTAAACAAGCATATGAATTCTGTTTTTGTTACCGGAGAATGTTTAAGCTAAAAATGGCAGAACCTCCAGAAGATGTTGTGAACATATTCAACAACTACTCTGACAATGGAGTTATGTCCATCGAAAGATTTCATAATTTTTTGGTAGATTTTCAAGGAGAAGAAAAGGCTACATATGATCATGCTCAAAACATTTTCAACAGTCTTAAACATCTTCATGTTTTTCAGAGGAAGGGTCTTCACCTTGATGATTTCTTTAAATATCTTTTTGGGGATCTTAATCCTCCTCTTGCACCTCTTGGGGTAATACTTTTGTCTTAATTCGTCGTTTTTTCTTTTTGTTGTATGCTTTTGTGTTCACTCTCGATGGAGCTACATATTTAAAGTTTTTTCGGGTTTAGATTGTCATGAACTCTATCAAGGATCAACTCGTTTATTACAAAGGTAAGGTTATGTTATCAGCGAAGCTAAACTTCTAGGTGAGGAGGAATTGAAAAGGACGCGAATCATAGTTATAACTTTAGGTGGGGGCAAAAAGCCATACCATAATTTTCAGAGGGACCGTAACTTATATATGAGAAAGATAATTCAAAAGGTAAGGGGATTTGCCTACTCTAGCGAATCCCTCCCTTGCTCTCAAGGTTGTATATATCCGACCCCTTAAATCCTGTCTAAGTGGGAGCTATTAATAGCATTATGTAATGTGATGTTGTTTCACTTGTATGTTTTGATATTTTTCAGTTTTCCAATTCTTGTCATCTTTAACAAAATTGTGCGACATACTCTGTGTTTTGTTCTGAATTTGTAAGCATCTTGTAAACTATTGTGGTATTACAGGTGCACAATGACATGACAGCACCATTGGCTCACTATTTCCTGTACACAGGCCACAATTCCTACTTAACTGGGAATCAACTCAGCAGCACAAGCAGCATTGTGCCCATCATTAAGGCCTTAAGAAGCGGAGTCAGGGTGATCGAGCTAGATTTATGGCCCAACTCCAAAAAGAATGATGTCGATGTTTACCATGGAGGGTATGTTCCTTTACAGAAAACTCCATACATATTAAGTAGTGTATTAACCGAAATATGTACATAGAAGTAGGAACTTGGGCTACTTGCCGGTGAACTAAAACTGGAATCTAAAGAGAAACTTAGGTTCTGGGTCTAAAAACGGCACACTTTTTCTTGATCGTCTGATCTAAACTAGATTTTTTTCGACTCTTTCACGATGATCAGTTTCTATCTGTTAAGCAATTACCCGAACTCACATATATGCTGTTGTAACTGACAGAACAATGACTCCTCCGGTGAAACTTATAAAGTGTTTGGAGGCGATCAAGGAAAACGCGTTTTATGCTTCAGAGTACCCTGTCATTATTACGTTTGAGGATCATTTAGACTCTTTTCTTCAGGCTAAAGTTGCCCAGGAAAGTTTTCCCAGTTTGATTTTTATTTTATTGAATGTAACAGCATTTTAATGTATTGATTGTACTTAAGGATTTGTTTATTAAATTGTGTTCTGTTTTTCCCTCTAATTCAGATGGTCACTACAACATTTGGAAATATGCTATTTCCAGGCATGGATTTTTTAGAATTTCCTTCACCAGAATCTTTGAAAAGAAGGATTCTGATATCAACTAAACAACCAAAAGAATCCCGAGACAGTCTTAAGGAAGAAGAACACAGTGAACAAAAGCTGAAGGAATCTACTCATACTTCAGTGCATGCTTTAGAAGATAAAGGCAGATCGCAAATCACAGTGAGCACATTATTTTTTTTTTTTTTTGAAAAATATCACTTATTGCCCATTTGTTGTGAACAAACCCTACTAAATTTCTAAATAATTAAATCTTTGAATATTTTTTGCTTGACAGTACCCTTTTCACATTTAACCGGCTACTAAAAGTACAAACTAGCTGTTACACTCACTTCTTCCACCTTATGCTTCTTCATTAGTCTACCCCTACTCCTCTTCGGTTATAGATTCCTATAATAGTCGGTTAAATTGTGATAAAGGGCTTTGTCAGCAAAAAATATACAAAGATTGAATTATTGAAATAATCAATAGCAGATAGATTGACAATATGTTGGACTATCTACAATACACTGACAATGTATGGGATTATTGAGGACAATTTTTTTATTGGTGTTTTCATATATAAAAAATTTTTCTATTTATATTTTACTAAAATGATTTGGCAGCAAAGTGGGATGGAGGAAGAGGATGAGGATGAGGAAGAAACATTAATTCCTGAATATAAGAATTTGATTTGCATTCATGCTGTGAAGGGGAGAGGTGGTTTGGAAAACTTACTGAAGGTAGACTCCAAGAGAGCTGCCCGTTTGAGTTTAAAAGAGCAGAAGCTCGAAAATATTGTTAGGACTCGTTCAACTGATATCATCCGGTCAGTATCTACAAACTCGATACATTATGCTATTTTGATCTACTCGTTTACCTTTTATGTATTCATCTTTAGTTCTATAATGTGCAAGGTTACACATGATACAAGCATTTTTACAAACTAATCTTTTGCAAAGAATGATCACACACCACATTTTCGATTTAAGTTCAGATAAGTTTAGAAAAGGGTTTATACTATTTATGCTTCAGATTTACTCAGAAGAACCTATTAAGAGTATATCCAAAGGGTACGCGGATTCTATCTTCAAATTACGATCCTTTCATTGGGTGGACTCATGGAGCTCAAATGGTTGCACTAAATATGCAGGTTTACATCTCTATTTTCTATCTAAACCATTTTCTGCTGTTTCATATGAAAGGATCATCAATCTCTCACATTCATATCTGTAATTTTACATTAAAAAGGGATATGGAAAGTACCTATGGATTATGCAAGGGATGTTCAGAGCAAATGGTGGGTGTGGCTATGTTAAAAAACCGGATTTTCTTTTAAACATTGGTTCGAATAATGAGGTTTCCGACCCCAGCATCAGACGGCAAGTCAAGAAAATTTTAAAGGTTTGTAGCAAAAACATCCAATAATCTCACGGCTGCTCATTCCGAAATACTCTCTTTATTCCTTTGAATTTAGTACACGAAAACCTCTAACGGCATATTTGGTTAATGTTACTAAATGGTGGTAGTTAAAATTTCATCAAAAGTTCGATTTCATTCCCATGATGATGAAAATTTGATCATAAAAAAGTTTTGTTGTTTTAGAAATTTCATTACCACACCTAATACCACATCTCCCAATAGTAACGCTTTGGAATAAATTTTATGAAGAAAATGAGATGATTAAAGTCGGACAAGCATGACCACCAAGGTAAGCAAGAGATTTTCAACCAAAATTACACTAGTTTTCATTTCCATTACCACAGTTTATTACCACCTACGAAACAGGCCACAAGTGTTTCTGTCTATGACACTTCAACGTTTTAGTATCTCGTGTCTAAAGAATGTAATGAACAGGTAACGATATACATGGGGGAAGGATGGCATTTGGAATTCAATCAGACTCATTTCAACCAATATTCACCCCCAGATTTCTTCACTAAGGTCTGCTGAAACATTTTTCAGTTCAGAATTATTTTCAGTGTGTACTGTTCTGATACATGTTGTGTTTCGTTTGTTGGTTGTAGCTTCAAGTACTGGGAGTCCCAGCTGACAAAAAGAAGGTGAAAACTGTGCCTATTGAAGATCAATGGATCCCTCTATGGAACGAAGAGTTCGAGTTCCCATTAACAGTTCCTGAATTAGCTGTCTTAAGGATCGAAGTTCGTGATTATAACATGAGTCGGAGGCATGATTTTGGAGGCCAAACCTGCTTGCCTGTGTCAGAGCTTCAGAGCGGCATTCGAGCCGTTCCATTGTACAATAAGAAGGGAGAAAGGTACAAGTTTGTAAAACTTTTGATGAGGTTTCAGTTTGTAGAAGCTAACTTACTGTGATCTAGTGTACTGTACGAGATGAGATAGGGATCAGTGATCACAAATCACAGATCATTCTGTGTATCAAAAATTTTACTTGAGCTACTAAGGTGTGGCTGTGTGCAATGGGCCGGGTCCATCAGGCCTTCGGGCCCGATCCTTTATTAGACGGGCTTTTAACGGGTTGGGTTAGGTGGGCTGGACTTTTGAAGGGTAAACTTTTACAATATACGGAGCGGGCTAGAAACAAGCTTTTCACGGGTCCTAAACGGGCCTTCATATTTTTTGGTTTGTTTGGTTCTGAATCATATTATTCCTATTTTCTGTGAATCATATTCTGAATTATTTTCTTAAAGAATAGTCTAAATCATATTCTTATTATGTAGGGTAGCTAAATATTCATATTGTATATGAACTGTTTGGTTCTATGTCCTAGTAGATGTTCCTGGCTAATTTGGTTCTGTTGATCATCAATCACCATATTTTCTTATTTTGTCAGATAACCAAGTTTACCTAATACTTGTATATTATTTTTTAATCGTGAATAAGGTCAGAGAATCCAGTACGTCCCTAAAATTTGAAGAAATGAGATAAATGGATCGGGCTGAGTCGGATTGGACTTGACGGGCCCGGCCCGACCCGTTTCTACTAAAGCCCTACCCGACCCTTATTTAGTCCATTGCACAGGTCTTGGGATCTCAGTATTTTATGTGATTCTTGTAGTTTTTATTTATTTTGTGATCAATAATAATTTAATCTTATCAGTAATACACAAAATCTAAATACATACTGTACTATTTTGTAATTTATCAGAAAGAAAAGCCAACAATATTGCATAATGACACATAGTTCAAGAAATGTAAGGGTATATACCATTTCCGAAGACTGGTATTACCTTTAAATAATTTCTTACAATTTCTTCTCAAGCGCAGTTCTAATCATCCCTTAAACAATCAAATAAGTATAAATATAACTAATTTATTTAGCTACAAAAATTTGGTAGGTTTGAGAATCTTGTGTTCGTCTAGTGGTTTAGAATTTTCAATTTCACCATAATTAGAGAATCAAAACAATTTTTTTGTTAATCATTTTAGAAGTTTGTTAATAAGAGACTATGGGAAAAGTTTGTTAATCAAAACAATTTTGTACCTACTTGGTGTTAAGCATAAAACTTCATGCAAGGCAATATGATTAATAAGAGACTATGTAACAGTAAACTTAGAAATTAACAGCCCATTTGATTAGTGTACTAAATGTTGGTAATGGGAAAGGTTTATACTATAACATTTCATCAAAAGTTCCATGTCATTCCCATGGTAATGAAACTGATAATAAATGTTTTTTGTTTACAAATTTCCATTACCACCTAATACACCTCCTAATGATAATGCATTGGAATTTATGAAGAAAATGAGATGATTAAAGTTGGATAAGCATGGCCATCAAGATAGCAAGATATTTTTTCTACCAAAATTACACTAGTTTTTATTCACATTACTACCGTTTAATACCACCTATCAATCTTCTGTAAGTGATTGAGTTTGCATGACTCCTTCACTTAGAAAACATGTAGAGGACGAGTAGGAAAACAAGAAATTAGAAAAATCGTTACAATTTGCCTAAAAGAGTGCTTAAACAGTGCCACATATTGCTGTTCCATAATCTTAGTTTACAGCTTTTCCTTTGACAAAGATGTGTTTTAAAAAGCACAGACAGCTTGTTGTTTTGAAATTTAGCCTTATGATTGGCCTCCCTTAAACAACCAAACCTCATGCTTCCCTCAAATGTTTTGGTCCCCTTCTGTTGACTATGAAAAAAAATTATAGTTTTTATGCTGTCAGAGTTTAATTAGAAGTTCCACCTCAAAGTTGCTATCAAATATTTTTTATGGCAACAATAAGGTTGCGTTTGCGTACATTCAATATCTTTAACTGTGCGTAGATGAATGTAAATTCATTAAGATGATAAAATATTGTTGTCAACTAGTTTTAGATCAATATTATGTCACAAAGGGTCAATCGAAGCAACGTCTTTTGTTAGTTTTATCATTAACAAGGGCAAGGTTGCATATATCTGATCCTCTCAAACCCCACCTTAAATGAGAGCCACGTAAAGGCGTTAGATTACAGAAGTTCACATACTAGATTTTTTCAAAGACGCCCAATTGAAAATTTTGAGATATACAAAAATGTCACACTGCAAAAGTTCTCTTCAATATTCAATCTCTATTAATACCTTTATCATGTACACTAATTAAGTATTAAAAGCTAGGAATGGAAATGCACTATAACCGAAGTCTAAAACGAAAATTAAACAAACAGAACCAAAAACGTGATATAACCTCGAACAAAAACCGTTGGGAATATGTGTTGTGAGGAGAATTTATTTCAACTAAAAGAATAGAAGTTGGGAGAGAAGATACCAGAGCTGCCTCTACATTGTGCTAAGGCCTTCTCCAAATTGGCAACTACATCCGACATTGTTGGCCTTTCTTTCCCCTCCAAGTTGACGCACATCATCGCGGTGTAAGCCAAGAGCTCGATGGCCTCAGACTCATTCATTATTGGCAGATCGACTCGCTTATCCAAGACCTTCCACACCTCCCCTGCCACAATGAATGGACCTGCATACTCCACCACTCCGGTTGGCCCACGTTCTTCACCTTCCTTAAACAAGGCTTTCTTGCCCGTCAAAAGTTCCAACAAAACGACACCAAAACCATACACATCGCTCTTGGTTGTCAGAACCTTAAGAACATAGTACTCGGGATCAATATACCCTAATGTCCCAACTGCTTTGATAGACATGCTCCCTTCCTCGCTCTCAGGACCCTTCAATGACAAGCCGAAGTCTGAAACCCTTCCAACCCAATTTGCATCGAGAAGGATGTTTGAACTCTTGATATCTCGATGAATAATGGGTGGAACCGCATAGTTATGAAGGTACTCGATCCCTCTTGCTGCATCCAAAGCAATCTTGATTCTCATCTTCCATGAATTCAGTGGGCTAACATTATTGTTCTTGCTATGCAAATGATCATGCAGAGCTCCATTGCTCATAAACTCGTACACAAGAAGTCTCTCGTTCCTTTCTTCACAAAACCCGACAAGACCTACCAAATGCTTATGGTGAACCCGAGATAATAACATCAATTCGGACTCAAATGCATTTTCTCTATTCTTGGTGGTGCAGATTTCTTCTCTTTTGATGGCTACTTCACAGCCATTAGTAAGTTTTCCTTTGTACACAGTCCCGAAACTCCCTCTCCCGATCTTGTTTTCTAAAGAGAAATTTTTGGTAGCAGCTGCTAGCTCCATTAGGGTAAACACCTCCGCCTTTTCCACGTGCTTTAACGAATGATCCCAGCTCCTCTGAGACGCCAAAGTCATAGAAAGCTGAGTGATCGACGACGATCTTGATTGAGGTGCACTCGAAGCATTACTTGCTATAAAAGCTGAATCAGCAGCGTTACTACTCCCTACAGAATCAAGTTCCTTATCCCTCGTAACATTTTCTTCTTTCCTTTCCTTCGAAAAGTATGATCGTTTTTGGTATATGCAGTAACCAAGGGCCAATATCCCAGATATGATACCAACAAGCCCAAATAGCTCATATGCCCAAAACGGACGGTCTTTTTCCCTTTTTTGTGGCACGGATGGAACAGGAAAGGAACGTGAAACTGCTATTGGAGATGGTGCTGGCTCAGCTGCTAGGGCTAGATTCATTCTAGGCCTTGACGAAAGTGGAAAATCAATCACACACGTCCTACATATAATTGTATCACCACTGCAAAGTGATTCTGAACCTGGAAACACGCCACAAAGTTCACAAGATTCTCTGACACATCTACCAGGAATCATACTTGGCAATGGAAGTGCACTATTAAACTCATCAGACCAGCCAAGACCCCAACAATTGAGAGTAAAATCGTTGGTTTTAAGACCACACGTGAAATCAGTTCCCGCAACAATTGACTCGAATGAAAACCTCTGAATCTTCGGATAGACAATCACAGATGTATTTCCGCCATTACCCCAGCAGATGACTGAGCCATTACTTCTTTGTAAAGCACAGGAGTAGGTGCCACCGAGTGCAAGCCCAGAAAAGTGAAACGGGAATTCCAAAGGCACGTCGAGTTGGCCAGAATTATTGTTGCCTTTACAGATTAGAAATCCAGACATAGTGATACCACATGCATGGGATTTCCCAGCAGCTAAAGTCAACATTGATAAATTACCAAATTCCCTTTCAATAAAATCCCCCATCCCACTTTCACCCCAACAAAGAACATTCCTTTCATCCTTCACTATCCCACAGGAAAATCCTTCCCCTGCTGTGATTGCAACAAAAGTCGTTTCTCCCCCAGGCGGCAATTTTGGGGATAGGAAAGAGAATCTTCCTTCTCTTTCCCAGCAAAGGATCTTACCAGTTCTGGCCTGCACTACGCAAACTTGATCACCGCCAACTGTTAGATCAGTCAATGGGAAAAAGGTGTTGTGGTAAATTCTCTTTCCATGGAAACTGGAGTTAGAAAACCCTGTGTTCCAGCAGAAGAGGTCGGTGCCATTAGAACTCAAACCACAGAAGAAATCCCGGCCCCCAGCAATGGCTTCATAGGAGATGTTTGGAAGGACAGAAAATACTTTACCCTGTTGGAAACATTGGATGCCCTGCAGTGATTTTCCTGCCAGTATGCCGCAGACAGTGTTGAAACCATAGCTGACAGCAATAGTCGAGGAAGAGCCAAGGCCGCTGACTTTGTTTAAGGTGAGAAGAATAAGGAAAGATAAAGAACAACAAAAGACAGACACCATCCGCAAGGAAATTACATAGCTGGTGTTTCTCTTCATGGAAAAGTTTCAAAGGAAAAAAGATTGTAGACATGGAAGACAGTAAGAAAATAAAGATCGAACGAGGAGGAGCGAAAGCGAAAGGGACGAGAGCAGACCCATTGAAAGGAAACCAAATGCGCAGAAGATGAAATCTTGGATATGGCAGGAGAATACAACAAAACAATAATTTTCTGTAAGCTTGAAAAGAAAGAACATAATATGACAACTAACAAATAAACAGATGTTTGACAAAGGCAGGGTAATATAGTGGCCTGCACGAATTCATATATAATCAATATCTTAAGTTCTTAATAATATCAAAGTATGAAATTGACAACCATGTCATGCACAGATATGGTCTTGATTTGTTGTTATTTAATTAATAAACAAACAAGAAGCTAACATGGAGTCATGGTCAACTATTACCAATATTTGGTAACACTAAACCCAAAAAAGAAATAAAAACTATGGCTTCTTTAAACATATAATAAAGACAGCAAATACTTGATACCATTGATTAGCATTTATATATAAATTATAAACGAAAAACGCTTATGAAGCTAAGTAAACTAAGCCAGCAAACCTGATGTTAAGGACAGTATCAAGCAGACTGTCATGAGAAAGTGATTTACTTATCCATTAGTACAATCAGCGATATATGTTGTATAAAATGTTGCGTGCTTTAATACCATACATTCAAACGTTAACTGATCATTAATAAGATTTCATGAGAGAACACATCCTTACATACGTATAGCATATGCGAAAATCGCATTCTAGTGAAAAGCAAAGAGTCGCTTATACTTGGTGACGAGTCGTTGTATTCTAATGCCTACGTATATTGCTTTCATGGAAAAAAAACAAGTCACTGCCGATAGGCGACGCATCTGTTTACGTTTTTCCTTTACTTTGTTTTGCCCTTTTCTTCGAACTTAAGTTATAACACTTATATGTCCCGCTATTGTCATAGTACCTGATATATAACTTTACACTAATTATACTCTAAATATCCAACATGTGGATCACTTTGTATGTGACCTAAAGCGAGTTTAAATTAATAGTAAACAAAAACTCAATGTGGTCCTATTTGAAAAGAAAATAAACTGAATTTTATCAATGTTGGAAGTAACTCAATTCTAAAGATTAATCATATTAATAGGATCCAACCTAAACTAAAACAAACAAAAACTGGCATGATCTGAAATTTAAACTAAATTAAAATTCAACCATCTTCCACATAAAGTGATATGACTTATTCGATCTTAATCAACCAAACCAGTTTATGAATTTAAGCAAGGAAAACCGAAAATTGACCATCAAGCAAGCTCATCTTTTCTGATTATGGTTCAACCCAATCTTTAAGTCGAGATATTAATTGATAAATTTGTTAACAGACCATGAACCACATTTCTCTAATCATAACCGCCTTTAGCCCAAATTGACTCCAGATTAATCTTGAAATTCCATAAATATTAAACTTTACTAGAGATGGCCATGGGCCTATTTACCTAACTATACTGGAATCACCCAGGATTACCAATCGGAACCTGCTCAAACCAACTTAGCAAGATAAGCGTATGAATAAGGGCAATCAAACTAGCTTATCGAATTAGCCGAACAAACAGTTCCAAGAACCGCTCAAAAATAGTTGTTCCTTTTTATAAATATGGCCAATTCTTGCCCTCACCACTATAAATAGATGATCATTTGATCATCCATTCAACACAACTCTCCCGCTCTAACTATCTCTATTAATGTCTTTAATCACTAAATTAACTCTAATTACTCCGTTAGTCTCTATAAATACTCTCTTAATTTCTATAGTCATTCTCTTAGTTCTAATTATTATAGCCACCAAAATTTATACAACTTAAGTTTACATACATTACTAGGTTTAACTCCTACAACTTGTTAATCTAAAGTTTTGATTATTACACACTGTTGTGATTATGTGTGACTTGAGTGTACAAATTAAAAGATGTATTTATGAGTGACTCTTAGGATGGAATTCTATGAGGTTGTTAAATGGTGATTTAAGTTGGTAACTTAATATAGTGTTGAATGTGATGGTTAAAGCTGAATTAATGGGACTTAATGAAAAAGGGTAACGGTTGAATGCAAGATGCTCTACGATGCAAGTCGAGCAGAAACTGTCCAGGAGGGATCTGGTGGTCGCTCGACCTCCGCTCGACCGAGCGGATCCGCTCGACCCGAGCAAAAATGTTCTGTTTGGTCAAGCAACAAGTCAGAATGTATCCAGTAGCTTCTGTTTCTCCACTCGACCCACCTGCTTCGCTCGACCAGGTCGAGTGGACCCTCTGACAGCATAGGATGCTGTTTTTCGACGGATCAACTTCTTTGGGGAGTTACAACTCATTGAATATCAGCTGTTAAAGACTCTTATTGCTGTTTATTATGTCAATTACTACCTACATTGATTCTTATGTAACTCTTAGAGTAATCTAGTATTATAAATAGTGAGTTAGAGTGATCAACCAAAAAAACATCCACAAAATACCCAAGCCAAACACTAGTCTTAATCTCTTCTCTTATTGTAATTCTCAATTGTTAATATAAGAGATACTACACCGGAGGACATAACCTAAATTAGGTGAACCTCGTAAACATTTGTGTCAATTTATTATTGCATTTTTATTCCTACAAACATCAAGTTCATATTGTTTGCGTAATTTGTTTCACAAGACTTCACATACTTTCGATCTTGGTAGTATTCGAGATTGAAACACAACGTTTGATCCCTAATACGTCATCGTTTTCACACACTAACAAACAATTGAATATCTTTTGGAAAGTAAACAATAATCATGAAAAGAAACATGAAAATCATAGCTTTGTGAGAGCTAGGTTGGATTGCCTTTAAGATAATTTGAAAAGGACTTGGACTTGACTTTACAAGTGGGGGAGGATCGCCATGGCCAACAACTAAATCATAATGAAAAAAAATCTTTAAGTAGAAAGCCTAATTATCCTTACAATTGAGCTGAGTTTTGGTCGGAAATCAATTCCTATATTCATTATTATTTTGTAGTTCTATACTCCCTATTCCCTACGCCAATGTCTAATAGGGAAAAGGATTAGAGCAAACAGATGGATATACGGACAATTATAAGGAAAAGGACATCTCGTAGATTTGCATAATGCACATTCACATATATATTAGTTTTCACCCCAACGCTGGCCGCATCCCAAAGGCGGATCAAAAAATGACAAATTTTGTTTTGGAAGCACTACAAAAAGGATTTTGTTTTGAAAGCACTACAAAAAGGATTTTTACAAACAATTACTATCAATTAAAATTCTCAACCTACTATTTGATATCACACCCACAAAAAATAACTTGATCTACAATTACCTTCTATAAGCCTAACCAACTTGCCGATATATAAAGTCACCACTTGCACCATTTTGGCAGCTTCAAACCAATAAAAAACTAGTTTAATTCAACAACTAAATGTTCATTAAGTAATCAACTGAAATAACGATTGAAGTACCAAATTGATCACAAGCTAATCGTGAAGGAAAGTAGTGTCCTTTGAATAAGTGTAATTACTATAAAAAAATAGGACGAATTATGGAGATAAAATACATTCGATTATTTTAGGTGGTCATAGTGTTTTGCTAGAAACCAACTATGATTTGTATCTAATATGATTAGTTTACTAATATTATAATCGGGTTCTATTAGGTCACACATATAAGTTACCGATTGGATTAAAACAGTACCAATTGCATAAGATGCTCTTTGGACTATTTAGTGTAGGAGTTATTAGTATGAATTGATGGTATGTTTTAATTGAGAATTAAAACACACAATTAATTCTTTTGATTATTACATATAAATGTTATTTGTAACCATCAAATGGGTATGTGAAGAGGTGTTGCATTTGTGTATAAATAGATGCACTTTGCTCATCATTTTCATAAGCTTGTGTGCTATTTATCTCTACCTATCTCCACCTTAAAAGTAATAAGAGTATTAGTACTAGCATACGTGGTGTTCCAATTGGTGCTTGTGGACCAATACTAGAGGAACGACACTTGACGTTCTAATCTCTTTTAGGGACATTACATATCCGGTCGTACTACGTGGAATTCACGCATCAAGGGTATAATATTCTTCTATATCTGATAATTCATATTATATTATGATATGCATCCGATTCTGTTTAGATGTTATGAAATAGTTTCTTGCAATTCCGCTATACGCATCTATTTTCCTACAGTGGTATCAGTTAGCCTCTTGCATTATTATAATATGATTATGATAAAATTTATTATTTTGATTCAATTAGGGGAGGTTAAAATGTGGATTAAAACTGCTTGATTAAAATATGATTTTAATTATTTTGAATTAAAAGTATACGATTAAAATTTGATTTTAATTATTCAAAGTTCATTACTTTTTTTATATGGATACTTTAAATAATAAATTGGATTATTTTGATGTATTGGATGCACAAAGTAGTTCATGAAATTAACAAATAATAAATAAAATAAATTTATTTTATTTCCTAATTTCGGATTATTTATTTCATTTAAAAAAAAACCTCTCGAAATTCCCCAAATTTTCGAAAAATCAAACATCAAAAATTTGATTTTTGGCATGATTTTGGTTATAAAATTGATTCCTTCTTCTTGGAATTGCTTTGTCCAACAATTTGATTGTTAATTGGGCTAGTAATTTGAACACCTAGCCGAATTTCATTTTCGAAATGAAGAACCCTAAGTTTTTCTCCAATTTGATTATATTTATTTAAATTTGTGAAATTTTACAATTAATCATCACCAAAACAAGATTAATTCATAATTGAGTGTTTTTCCTTATATATTAGACCTAATAATTGAGCATGTGATGTTCAATTTTGCCCCAAATATTTCCAGTTTTTTTTTCCGAATAAACAAAAAAAAGGGGAAGAAAAGGCCGTTGCGGTGGCGAGTGAGTTCATAGTGGGAAAGCTCCTAGTGGGTTGGGTCGGGTATTAAATGGTTGTTTGTCAAGTGTTGCAAGCCTGCCATTGATGCATGATGACCAGATGGAAAGGAAGCATAGATTTGTTTTTTAATTTTATTCTTCCTGCCTATTTAATCCAATAAAAGCAACTTTAATTACCTTATAATTAATAAGAGTTAATTCCACATTTAATTTATAATTGAATAAAATATTTAAAGTGGTTAAAGATTTTAATTTAATTAAATTAATAATTGATTAATTTCATAAATGTATTGATGGTGTGTTTAATTGAGAATTAAACCACACTCTAAATTAGTTGTCACTTAATTTTATTAATATGATTAATGATTTAATTTGATTAATTTATAAAATTTGTTCTAATTAAAATATTTAGTTAGTAATTGCTTAATGCTATTAATGTGATTATATAATTAAGTAATGGGTGTCTTTAATATGATTAAATTACACATAAATAACTCTATAAACTAATTATTTGCTTTGATTATTTAAATGGTTGATTTATTTGATTATATTATTGCTTAATCTTATTAATATGATTAATAGTATTAAGTTGTTCATGTTTTGATTGCATGTATTTTATTTTAATACTGTGATATTAAAATAATTGTATCTTTTATAATATTTGATATTATGCATTGCATATGGTGACTAGTATGACCCAAATTAGAATAAAGTTTACGATTGTTGAATCGATTTATATCTTCTCATTTTAACGATGTATGTTGCATTGTTTATACTTTGTAATTTACTAATTAAAGTAATTATAAATTTCGAAAGTTTCTTTTACATCCAAATTGATAAAGGATGGAGATCCGCGTTGATTTGAGGATGAAACCTTAAAGAAGTAGTCTTTAGGTTTATGGGTCACAGTTGCATTTTATTATTTAATTTTAAAATGCTTTGCTATGTTTATTTTGTTTATTTATTCACGTGTTCATTTTTAAATAACACAACATAGAATATAGGTCCCTAAATAATATTGAGTTTTGCTTTTCCAAAATAAACACCTATTGAAGCCTTTACCATTAGTGATAGGTTCTGCCCAAGCGGGTGTTGCTAATTGGTTTAGATGGAATAGAGTAAATTTGGGAAATTTACACGTTGGTTTGGTTATGCTCAACAAAATCATCAAAAGGGTTTTGGGTTTTGAAGCATACGGGTAGGCTTTTGATATAGAGATATCACCTATCACCCAAGAATTACATGTGCTGTAATTAGTAATAGAGTTTACTTACCTTACTAAAATGATTTTAAGAGTAGGGCCCAAGTCCGCTTACGATTATTTTAAATAGGATCTTGGAATCACTATATTCATAAGGGACAACATAAAATGAATAAAGTGTTTATAACTAGTGATTATAAATTGTTTAAAATCATATAAAGTTATATCATGATAGACAAAATATAATTTTGCATTTTTTAGATGGCCTATTCAAATGATATTAATTTTGTTTATGGTCTTGAAAAGAAATACAAATTTAAAACAACTTCCTTGTGTTGTCAAGGAATTTGAGAATAGTTCTCAAAACATGAAAGTATATTTGATATACTTAAAATCCCAAATCCGTATTAACCCATGTTTAATTTGTCTGCTTTAGGTAAGGTAGTTTTGAAATTACAAATGAAAGTTTCTTGTATGTCACATGTTTGATGATGACATCTATGATTCTTGAATAGTTCGAGAATATTGAAGTTTTGACATCCTTACTCAACTCAAAGATATGTTTTAGAAACAAGCTATGATTGAGACTTTTGAGATGTTCAAAGCTATTGTTGATAGCCAACTCAATAGAGGCGTGGCTTTTTCAACATGAAAAGTCATTTTGAAAACAAAGAATACCTTAATGTTGAGTTTGATAAGACTCTTATTTTGTAATAATACACTCATTTAAAAGTGATTGGTATATTCAAAACTACAATACAGACAATTTTGTGTTACACCAAAGAAAGATGTTCTTATGATTAACAAGTAGAATTGTTTGAAATATGTTAAAGACAAGAAGAATGTCTACATTGCTTCTACTTTAGGTATTTAGGTGATAGAGATGAAACTTTGTTAACTCTAATTGATTGGTATTGGATACATTTTGTAATATTACATTTGTAGAAATGTAGATAAATTGCAACAATTAGAATGCAAAGTTTGACCTACGTATGAGAAATGCAGCTAAAGTAGCTACATTAGCCATATGATCTTATTGTTTATCTTTATCTTCAGAGTTCATATTCGATCTTAATTATAGTTATTGAGTTTTAACTATGAGTTGAAATTTGATTTCATATTCTGAAGATTTCAACTTCATAATTAGGAATGGTTCATTTTACAAAGTTGATATCTACTATGATATTGGTCATTACATGAATGATCTTACATAATAGATTTAGATAAACTGAATTATCACATTGACAATTCTAAAAGACTAAAATCAACGGATTCTAATCATACATATCTTTGGCATTGTCGTTTAAATAAGTAAATTGGAAACACACTACAACTCCATTGAGATGGATTGTTGCACTCATTTGATTATAAATCATATGGGATATGTGAATCTTGTTGCTTAATATAATGAGTAAATCATCATTTATTGACATGGTGAACGAGCTAGTGATTTATTAGGACTAGTACATTCAGATGTATACGACCTATGAATATCTCAGCCAGGGAAGGTATGAGTACTTCATAACAAATATTATTGATGTAAGTACATATTGATGTATTAATTTAATAAGATGAAGTCTTTTGAAATGTTCAAATGTTTTCATAATGAAGTTTGGAATCATCTTGACGAGATAATTTAGGCACGAGATCAACGTGATTAATATTTGAGTCAAGAAGTTCTTAATCATCAAAGAGTTGTGAAAATGTTTCATAACGAACTCCATCTGGAACATCTCATATGAATGATGTGTTCAAGAGGAGAAATTGAGCCTTATTAGATATGGTTCATTCGATGATGAGCTTTAGTTAAGTTTTCCGTTTAAATTTGGGTTAATGCAATTTTATTGTTGTTCATGTTTTAAAATCACACTTCATCCAAAGCTTTTGATACAACAGCATGTTAGTTATGGATTGGAAGAGTTCTTAAGTTGTATAAAGTTTTAGGGTTTTCGAGCATATATAAAGTTTTTGTCCCTAGTCCGAATCATTAAGTTGGACATAAATGACTTCTTTGTGGACTAGATGTAAGTTGATTGATAGCGCAGTTTCATGGGCTATAGAGACATAAAGATGTCTAGTCATTTACATAGATATGTATAGAGATACATATTGGACTGACCTACTTGATGTTCTTTAAAAAATGTTTGGAGAATTTCATTGTTATATGTAGTGGATTCCTTTGACATGAGTATGACACTATTCTCATATAATGATTAGTATTCTCTTGACATTCTCAAACGTCGTGCCGTAAAAGGAGGCTATAACGGGAATGCTCAGGTTTGCTAAAAGTTAAGTGGGAGTTTTGGTTATACAACACTGGATAAGTCCTCCTATTAATTAGGACTGGTGTCTTTGGCCTCTTGAAGAGTAAAAACTGAAAATGCATGGCCGTGCTCAAATGGATTAAAGAGTTAATCATTTGTTTTGACAGTTCAAACTCGGATTTCAAGAAATAAATTTGAACATTAATATACATGATGTGAGTCGTCATTATGCTATTAAATTTGACTTTAAGTGACTTAAGGAATTTAAGGTTACACACTTGTTCAAGGATAAGTGGGAGATTGAAGGAAATCAGTGTCCTTTGATCAAGTGTAATTACTATATATAAATGGGACGAATTATGGAGATAAAATACATTCGATTATTTTAGGTGGTTATAGTGTTTTGCTAGAAACCAACTATGATCTGTATCTAATATGATTAGTTTACTACTATTATGATCGAGTACTATGAAGTCACACATATAAGTTACCGATTGGATTAAAACAGTACCAATTGCATAAGATGCTCTTTGGACTATTTAGTGTAGGAGTTATTAGTATGAATTGATGGTATGTTTTAATTGAGAATTAAAACACAAAATTAATTCTTTTGATTATTACATATAAATGTTATATGTAACCATCAAATGGGTATGTGAAGAGGTGTTGCATTTGTGTATAAATAGAGCACTTTGCTCATCATTTTCATAAGCTTGTGTGCTATTTCTCTCTACCGATCTCCACCTTAAAAGTAATAAGAGTATTAGTATTTCTATTCCGTACTAGCATACGTGGTGTTCCAATTGGTGCTTGTGGACCAATACTAGAGGAACGACACTTGACGTTCTAATCTCTTTTAGGGACATTACATATCCGGTCGTACTACGTGGAATTCACGCATCAAGGGTATGATATTCTTCTATATCTGATAATTCATATTATGATATGCATCCATTTGTGTATAAATAGATTCTGTTTAGATGTTAAGAAATAGTTTCTTGCAATTCTACTATACGCATCTATTTTCCTACAAATGGCATAATAAATGACATGGTAGTGGTGGAGCTACTAGTGGGAAAAGGTTACCCACGACCTACTCTAAAATATTTCCTTTGGTTTTTATTAGTTGCTACAGATAGTGACATTTCTCCTCACAAGATGTCACTATCTGTAGCAACTAATAAAATCCAGAGGAAGTATAATTGAAAATGTGGTAAATAAGGGGATAAATTATTTTAGCTTAATTCTCTCTTTTTGCTGCTAACATAACCAAACTGCTTACCCCCTAACCTAAATAGCTTATTGTGATACTGATTGAGAAATAGCCTTGTAACATGGGGTATGCAATTGAAGTGTTCGACTGAATGCTAAAGAGAAACATAGTATATGATAGTGATGAAATTAATAATAAGATATAATAATTTGGTTTGGGTTTAAGAATCAATTCATTCGGTTTTCATTCTTATTTTTTTCATCAAAGAGAGCAAATGCCCCCTATAAATACAAAAGATATGCCATGAAATAAGGAAATTAAATATTACAAATATCTTAATTTCCTAAATACTTAAAATATTATTCTAGAATAAAATCAAAGATATTCTACTAATTATTCTCTACATATTATTTATATTCTACTAATTATTCTCTAAATATTATTTATTATTTCCAACACTCCCCTTCAAGTTGGTCTTGGGATCACCGAGACCGAACTTGCCAATAATATTTTTCAATGCTTTTGAGCCAATAGCCTTGATCAGGAAATCCGCTAATTGATCTTTTGATTTTACATAGGAAATTTTGATAATTTTTCCGGCAAATTTGTCATAATTGATTTCCAAATTTTCGAGTTTGGGTAAGAAAATGGGTAAAAAAATTTAATGGGTTGAATGATGAAAATTATTGTTGCAAAAGAGTGAAAGAATTGAATAGGAAAACGTGGTTTTGGGTAAGGTGTTTGTGGGTTTTTTTTTATTTTGATTTTTGGCTCTTGTTATTGTGATGTTTAGGACAAAGAAATTTTGATTTTTTGTTATGATTTTGATCTCCATTTTCTGGATTTGGAGTCGAATCTTGCATTTTGTTGTTGATTTCTAGACTTATGGGGTTTGGATTTAGAATGCTTGTTTGTTGGTTTTCTTGGTGAAGAATTGCGAAATTAGTCTTGCCACCATTCAGGTGATCCACCTGAGCTTTGGAGACAACTTTTTCGTTCTTGAACTCATCACATTGCCGGAATGATGAATTTTCAGATTCTGACCGGCTTTCTTCCCCTTTTTCGCTCTCGCTTTCGTCAGCAATGGGCCCAAGAAGGGTGGAAATTCATATCCACAATTCATGGGCACTAGAAGTATAATAAATAGCAGCATCGGATATGATGGTGTCAAGGGTGTAAAGTATCCATAACTTCACTTGTGCATCATCTAGTTTCCATTGAGAATCTTGATTTTCTGGAGGGGCGGCAATGATATGATTGAGCAGCCTCCGATCATCAATTTCAGTTTGAATTTCTTTACACCACTTGGTGTAATTTTTGAAATTTAATTTTTTCGAAATTTCTGGGTAAGTATGGATCTTTTGGTTATATGTTTGGATTTTTTAGACCATTCGTTCCAAAAACATCATTTTTTTCGTGCTTGATTTTTTTTGGTTTGGTTTAGTTTTGGTTTCGATTTTTTCTGGTTAGAGATGAATGCCGTGGCCGATCATCGGTCCCCGAAAAACAACATCGGCTCTGATACCATGATGAAATTAATAACAAGATATAATAATTTGGTTTGGGTTTAAGAATCAATTCATTCAGTTTTCATTCTTATTTTTTTCATCAAAGAGAGGAAATGTCCCCCTATAAATACAAAAGATATGCCATGAAATAAGAAAACTAAATATTACAAATAACTTAATTTCCTAAATACTTAATATATTATTCTAGAATAAAATGAAAGATATTCTACTAATTATTCTCTACATATTGTTTATATTTTACTAATTATTCTCAAAATATTGTTTATTATTTCCAACAGATAGACTAGGAGTATTTTGTTAAATTCATCATCATCATAATGCTTGAGGTATCCGACTATTTCGTTATTTAATTTGGGTGCTTCAAAATGAGAATTTTGAAGATATCATTGCAGAAAATTAGAGTCACCATTGTTTTTTAATAGATTAATTAACCAGTTTATGTAAGAAAGAAAAATGAAATTTGCATCAATTATAAAAACCAATATCATTGGACCACATTAGTGATGGCCACGGGGCGGGTTACTCGGAACCGAACCGGCCCCGAACCGCTTGAAGCCGGTCCCGAAACCGAAACCGGTCGCGACAGGTTCCGAACCGGCCCGAACCGCTGGAAAAAAGTTGTCGTAACCGTGAAACCGCCGGAAAAAAATCGTTAGAACCGGTCCAAAGAACCGCGGGCCGGTTCACCCGGACCAACGGGTCCATGGAACCGCCCCGGAACCGGGAATCGGACCGGAACGGTTCACCCGGGCCAACGGTTCCTCGGAACCGGAATCGTGCGGTTCAACCGGCCCAGCAGTTCTTTGGAACCGGTCAAAAAAAATTGTCGTTAACTAGCCGTTGCATATTTTCTATATAAACCCATCACTTTCAATCCTTCCTATTCACAACTCATCTCTTCTCCTACTCTCTCTACTTACTCTCTCTACTTAATTACGCAATTGTTCTCTTAATTACATAATTAGTCTTTTAATTATTTCATAGTTACATAATTATTCTTTTAATTATTCCTTAATTTAATAATTATTCTTTTAATGATTTATTAATTTATTAATTTCTTGATTACATTATTATTTCAATATTATCATGTCTTTTTTTTTGAAAAAAGCCTCTAAAAAAGTTACTAAAGTGGCAAAATCTTTGGGGGGTTCTAGCTCCAAAAGAAAGGCCACTTCAACTCCGTCAGTATCAACAACACCTTCGATTAGTAATTATGAACCGAATTAACTAGAAGGGTACGACCAAGAATTACACGATTATGCTGAAGAAGTTGAAAGAGAAATACAAATTGAAGATGAAGAAGAAGAGGAACCAACGACCCCTATTGGGATACTTAGATCTCGACAATCATCAACAAGATCAGTTGAAGCACAATAACAACAACAAAGACAAGCTCGTGGTAAACGAGTCAATTTCCAAAGTATCGGTTAGTTTTATAATTTTATTCTTCAAATTGATTGAATTTTAAATTCTTATTTATTTATATATTGTGGTATTTGAATAATGTCTTTATATTTATATTTAGATGAAAATGAACCAGTAAGACAACCTCTTCCGGCAATGCCACCTCCTAGTGGTAGAGTTGTTTCACATGTGTGGTCGTATTTTACAAAAGAACAAACCGACAACCCGGATGTTTTCTTATGCACTTGTCAAATTTGTGAAAGTCAAGGGGTAAAGCCCTTAGTTTCTTACAATTTCAGCAAAGGTAAATACTTTTTAAGTTTTTATACATGATATTTATATTTTGTAAATCAAGAATGTTAGAATGTTTTAAAAATTCATTTATTGTGTTTTGTGAATACGTGTTCGGTGGTGGTACGGGATCTTTCAACAAACATTTGGCAAAGGAGCATGGAATCACAAAAGAAACTCATGCAGCAAGCGGCAGCGGGACCACAAGTGGAAGCCGACAACAATGGCCAACAGACTTCCCTGGCGGAGGTATGCCTTTTAAATTTAATCGTAATGAAATGATTGATGAATTTTCTAAATATGTAATTTGTGATGAGTTTCCATTTAACCATGATGAAAGTAAGGCATGTAAATATTACACTAGAAAAACTTTACAACCACAATATAGAGTAATCCTTAGGAATACTCTTAAATGACGAACCATAAAATTATATGAATCAAAGCGCTATTAATTAGTAGAAATGTTTAAATCTTTTAATGGTAGGGTTAGCATAACAACCGATATTTGGTCAGCTCCCCACATTTAGAGCCTTATATGTGTGTAACAGCACATTGGATAGATCGTAATTGGTTTATTCAAAAAAGAATAATTGCGTTTGAGTTAATGCCCGAAAGACATACGGGTGAAAACATAAAATATAGATTGATGGAAATATGTAAAGAATGGAACTTATTAGATTAGATATTTTGTTGTTCTACCGATAATGCAACCGCCAATATCAAATGCATCAAACTTTTGTATAACGAACCCGCTTTTACTCGTATCCTAGGTGGTAGTTTATTACATATACGTTGTTGTGCTCATATTGTTAATTTATCTTGCCAAGCAGGTATTAAAAGTCTAAGTGATTTATTAGATCCCATTAGAGACACAGTGAAATGGCTTAGATTAGTATAAGTAAAAGGAAGATATAAACAATTATGTGACCAATATCAACTAAAAAAGGTATATTGGTCTTTAGATACTCCTACACGTTGGGGTTGAACCCATGATTTATTAAATAAGGCTACTGCTTATTGTCCGGTTATAACACAACTGTATACTGAGTGTACGGATAGCCGTATAAGTGATGAAACTTGGGAACTAGCTATAGGCGTACAGAAATTATTAGAAGCGTATGTCCACGTAACTAAGATTTTGTCATATGTTTACGAACCACACATTCACCTAGTAATAAGAGAATGTACTACTGTTTTTTATCATCTTCTTAGACATTCTCATGATAATACTAACGTATTTTTAAAGCCGATTCTTGCAGATATGATGGATAAGTGGAAGGCGTATTGTACTGATTTTCCTTATATTTATGGAATTGCGACAATTTTAGATCCGTGTTTTAAGACGGAAAACCTAAGTAAATTAATTGGATTTTACTACCAAGCATTAGATCGCCCGACTAATGATGTACATAATTATGTAGGAAATTGTAAAAAGCATTTAGCAGACCTTTATGATCATTATTCTAGTATACATAACTCGAGTCGCGATACGTCTAGGCGTGCTAGCGTCTCGACACGTCTCATTTATTATAATCCCATAATAGCTAACATGATAAGTCAAGATGATAGTTTTGTAGGATCATCTTCTTCCTCCCCCTCCACTTCATATTTAGAATTAAATAATTATCTTAAACATCACTTTGATATCCACCAAAGTAGTTATAATATTTTACAATGGTGGAAAGAAAAATCATTAAAATTCCCCGTATTATTGAGAATTGCAAAGGATATCCTTGCAATTCCTGCTTCTACTATTGCGTCGGAGTCTGCTTTTAGTGCAGGTAGAAGAGTTCTAGACGAAAAGAGATCTCGTCTTGCTCCACATACTATTCAAATATGTGTTTGCAAGAAAGATTGGGATCAAGCGGAGGTCCGAACACAAGGACTAAAGAACGATGATGATCAAGACGACGATGATCCATGGATGATGATGGATACATCTGCATCATTGTCGGGAGGAGAGTCGGTGGAAGCATCTAACCAAGTGGGTGATGATGACGATGACGATGACGAATAGGATCATGAATGTCGGACAACGATCAATCAACATTCAACAACTACAAATAAAAGGTATGACAAAGAACTACGTGGGCTTTGATTCCTTCGGGATACGTAGGCAACTTAGTATTCCTTCGGGATACTAGGTTCAAGTCCATTCTCCCTTTTTATATTAATCATCTTTATCGTTTCTTATTAATTTATTTTTTTCGTTCTTTTTAGTAAATATATTAATAACGATGAGAAGCAATGTATTTCGTTAATAATCAAGTAATCAACGAAGGTACGTCCACATTATTATAGTATTTTACTATTTTTATATTAAAATTAAAGGCCAAAAAAGAACGGAACCGATGGTCCGACCCATACGACCCGGGAGTTCGAACCGCCGGAACCGCCTCATGAACCGCCAAGGAACCGTTTGGAACCGCCTGAAACCGGAACCGAAAATGTTCCGGTCAGGTTCCAAATGGAACCAGAACCGGGTGGAACTGAAACCGGATGGAACCGAAACGGAACCGGCCCAACCCGGACTGTGGCCATCACTAGACCACACTATGAATCAAATTAGCTAAATCATGAGAACAAATTACCATAATCAACATAGAAGCACAATTTGGAGCAACTGAATGAGATCAAACAAGAAATCCCTGCTTCCAATGAAATCCCAGAGGTCGTGAAAATTTCTCTTGTTTTGTTTTTCTGAACGGACAGTTGCAAAATTCAAGTAGTTGAACGACACCGTCTCAAAGGAATTGTGATTGATGGTCTTTGTGTAGGGCTTTAGACTTGATAATGCATTTTGGGCTGGTCTCATATTTTGTTGTTAAAGATAATGAAAACACAAATTATTGGGAGAGACTGTCTATTTGATGAGAGACCTCAAAATTAAATAAATCTAATTTGAAAAAAAAAATAATTAGAAAATCAAAAACAAGTGCTCATCTTGTAATCCTTAGAAAATCAAAAATAAGTGCTCATCTTGTAATCTCAGTTATAAAGGTTCTAACTTTGAGCCGCATACATTGCACAAACAATTGTACGCAACTGCTGCATACATGCAGCTTCCTTTTTAGGCTTCCAAATACAAGGCCTATGTCCCAAATAATAATACAACTTATTTTTCTATTTTACACGGTTATTTCTCACTCCATTTTCAACACTATCTTCTCTCATTGAAAAATATTGATCTGCACTTCGTGCTACTACTTTGTGATCCTTGTGAGACCGATTATGCCTCCTTATTCCTATTTCATCATTCGACTCTCTTCTCTCATTGATTCTCACAGGTTTGTTCTCTATTTTTCTTTTTTTTTGCATTTTGCAATAGCTTTTGGTTATATAATGTTTGGTTTAGTTTTTTACAATTTTTTGTGCACTTTTTTTCACGGAATTGTTGTATATATTATCAAATTTTATTTAATTTTACTTGCTTTTTTTATCAGACGATGCAAATCACATGTGGGCACCATGGCGAAAAACATTAAAATGGTGGCAAAGGAGACATTAGGGGGGAGTCCACGGGGAAACAAAAGGTGTACAAAAAGTCGTGGTGGTGAAACAAAAAAGTACAAAAGAAAATAAAGGACAAAAACAGGAGATTCAAGGAGCTTATGACTTGCACGGAGGAGGATAGGAGACATAAGAAGGAGAGGTATAAAGAAGCAAAATGGGCGGCAAAAAATAACAGTAGCGGAGGCAAAACATTGTGCGCTTGAAGCCTTTTATGAAAATCTTCATACCAAAGAAGGAGAGAAGTAATTTTTAAAGTTGGCAAAAGCAAGATCTAGGCAGAAGAAGGACTTAGGGACAGTGAAGTTCATTAAAGATGAAAGTGGACGAGTACTCCTTAAACAAGAGGACATCAAAATGAGATGGCATCAATATTTTTCCCAACTGTTCAATGAGACTAGGGGTCTAAAGAAGGAAATTCGACAAACTTCGGACATCCAAAGAACACAGGATCATGGGTCAATTAGTGATATTACCATGGCGGAAGTAGGAAAAGTTATCAAAAAAATGGGGGAATCAAAGACAGTTAGACCTAATAACATTTGGATTGGGTGTAGAGGGGTTTAGGAGATGAGGGAATTCATTGGCTTACTAAACTCTTTAATGTCATCTTGAGGTCTAGTAAGATGCTAGAAGAATGGTGGGTTAGCACACTTATCCCCTTGTTTAAAAACAAGGGTGATGCATAAGTATGCGGGAACTATAGAGAGATCAAACTTCTAAGCCACATTATAGAACTTTGGGAAAGAGTGATTGAGAAAAGAATTAGACAAGAGATAGTAATTAGAGTGAACCAATTCGGATTCATGCCGGGAAGATCAACCACCGAGGAAATTCATCTTTTAAGGAGACTGATGGAAATGAATAGGGAGCAGAAGAAGGATTTGTATTTGGGGTTCATTGACCATGAGAAAGTGTACGATAGCATACCACGAAGCATCTATCGTTTGGGATAGCCTCAAGAATAGACTTATTTCACGAAGGTACATTGAGATAATACATGACATGTATGACAGAGTGTTGACTAACATACATACACCAATGGGTTTGACAGAGTCTTACCCAATTAGAGAGGGACTGCATCAGGGATCAACACCAAGTCCTTTCATGTTTACGGTCATTATGGAGGAAATATCTAAATCCATCTAGGAGACCGTACCATGGTGCATGCTTTTCGCTAACGATATAATTTTGGTCGCAGAAACCAAGGAGGAGGCTAATAGTAAAGTGGAAGAGTGGAGGGATGCCTTGGAGGGTAAGGGGTTGCGCATAAGCCATACGAAGACAGAATACTTGCGATGCAATTTTAGTGGAACAAAATCGATAGGGGTACTAGGGATGTCCATAGGGGGAGAAGGTATTGCATGTACGTCCAAGTTCAAATATTTGGGATTGGTGATTCAGAGTAATGGGAAGATTGATGGAAACGTTACTAATCGTATACAAGCAGATTGGCTTAAGTGGCTAGCGCTAACCGGGGTACTTTGTGATAAAACGTTTCCGAAGAGATTAAAAGTTAAATTTTACTGAGTCGCAATCAAGCCGGCGTTGTTGTATGGGACAAAATGTTAGCCCATAAAGAAGGTTTTGGAATAAAGGATGGATGTAGTGCACTTCTTTTATAAAAGCACTAAAGTCCTTGGTGGACAATTGGACTAGTGCACCTTTTGATAAAAGCACTAAAGTCCTTGGTGGTCAACATGAAGAGCTGAGTGATGTTGCACATGATATTATTGAGAATGTTGAGGTCATTGAAACATCTCAAAAGAGATCAAAACTTGGTGCAAGGTTATTAATGTGGTAATGAATGTGAGGAGTGTAGAAAGGATAGAGAAGAATACACCTATTGCACCAGTTGCAAAATATGATACTCTGCCATCAGCTTTTAAAGTCATATGCAAAATGAGTTTTGGGTCCACCAAACAACCAGTCACATATGTCTCATCCTTTAGGCTTGGCAATCAGGAGGTTGCTTATTATTTTTTTTAGAGAAGACATGGATAGAGACAACATCTTCCAGTGCTGGATGTTGTGGCTGAAAACGTTTTCCACTAAATTGGACATGAATAATGTTACACTGGTATGAAGTCAATCTTGTAGTGTTTTTTGACTTAAGGAATGTATTTGGGTTTTAAGTTATGGAATATGTTGTTTAAACCTTAGAGTAGTCATTTTTGGTTATACAATTGTTAAAAGTTGGAGTATGACTTGCAACAACTAGCGAATTGCATGTTTTGGAATAGGCAATAAAAAATTGAGTAGGCATTTTATCGCAAATGCTTTGAATAAGCAACATAAAGCTTTGATTAAGCATTTTATTCCCAAAAATAAGCATTTTTTGTATTTATTTTTTAACTTAACTTTTAAAATCGCTTTTTTTTGTTTATGTTTTTTCCCTTGCAAGAAGAAGACCACTTTTCATTAGCTGTTAGTGATGCAAAGTAACAACTTTGCCACTATTTGAATAACGTCACTTTTCATTACACTTCACAAAAATTGATATTAATTTTGTTGTACTGTATATAAACTTTATGAAATCAAGACCTTTGTTTGATATTCCAGTGTAATGCGTAAATCCATTTATATATACAAATTTTTATTTTGCTAAGTTGTGCAATTTTACTTATTTTAATACTGATCTTTATGGATTAGTTTTTGAAGATAACAAATCGTCAAAAACACTATAGCCTTGGATTAGATCTTTTAATACTTGGATTAGATCCTTTAGATCTTGAAGTATGGATTTTATGTGTTAAAATTTCAAGTGAGCTATTCCTCAGAGGAGTTATTTTAATTCTTGAAATAAGTATTAGATTGGGCTGAACTTAAAATCCCTCTCCGATTCTATCTAAAGGTTCTACATAGAACTCCAAGCGATCTAACAAGCACACGCAGTCACAAAAGACATCGTGGGTGGTAGCAGTTCTTAAATATTTTATCCACAAAATAGCATTCAACTCTTTAAAAACTCACTAACGTAACAATATAATGCAAAAACGTTATGTAGCCATTAAATGGTAAAAATATGGAATAACACAAATACCCTTCTTAAATTCATGCTATTTTGTGGAAAAAAAATTTAAGGATTGCTACCACTCGTCTTTCCCTATAGTTGGTGCTTACCATGTAGAATTTCCCTTACCATGTAGAATTTCCCTTTTTAAAATAAAACAAGGGTATTTGTGTCCTTTCACCATTTAACGGCTACATAACGTTTTTTGCATTATATTGTTACGGTAGTTAGTTTTCAAAGAGTTGAGTGATATTTTGTGGAAAAAAAAATTTAAGAACGGCTACCATTCGCCTTTCCCTGTAGTTGATGCTTACCATATAGAATTTTCCATGTTAAAACAATGTCCGATAACATAATAATCTTAGGAATATTGTCCCATTAACTAAGGAGGAAATTTAATTAACCATCTATAACCGTCTGTAATCATACTAAATTACTTCAATATAAATTTTATTGCAAAAGTAAAATGCTAGAATTCGGGATGCGACTGCTTCCAAGTTTCAACAGAGAAATGCATCAAATTCATAACAAAAATTTCATGATATACCACTGAGTTTCTTCATAATCCACCATATACCATATAAAATGTTGTAGATCACCATATACCATTGAGTTTTAGTCCGTTAGCAAAGAATACCATTAATGACAAATTTCGTTACTCTGCCGTTTGTAGTAAATTACCCGATTGCCCTTACTCATTCAACTGGTGCCATTGTTAAGGTTGACTTCCCCAAACACAACGTATATCTTCAAAAAACTGACCCCCCCATCTTTCTTCTTTTCCAAAATTTCTACTCTGTTAGTGTTCATTGATCTGAAACCCTAAATATCCATCAAAAATTTGCAAAGTGTCGATTTCCAAACCCTTTAAATGAATCTTAACAGCCAATAATCTTTCTCGTTCTTCCTTGTTTGTGGGACGAGTGATTGGAGCTGAATTGGGCTTGAATTCGGGCCAAATCAACCCGGATGAAATTGGGGATTTGGGTTTTGATTCAACTGGCCATTCCATCTAAGAAAAAAATCTAAGGTTCCAATTTTTCGACCTTTTATGGTTCTTTTTGAAGTGTGTATGATTAGAAGGTCTAAGAAAAAGTGGGGAATGATGAGATAAAAAAGATGAAGAAGGATGAGGAAGAGGACCTCGATGTCAAAGAGAATGGAGGTATATGACTTCATTTTTAAGGCTGATTTTCTTGATTTGTTAAAGACCCATATGTTTTTTTGTTATATTTGCATAATTTGAGCATAGCCCAGGTGAAACATTGTCAAAAAATAAAGTGGGTAGCATTTGCTTTGTTGAAATAATGCAGCTGGAGCTTGTGGGTATGGTCCTTTAGCTCTCAATTTCTATGGTGGACATCTTGCTGCTGCTCACCCTTCAATTTATAAAAAAGGTGAAGGTTGTGGTGCTTGCTTTCAAGTATATATCCCATCTGCTCACTAATCATGGGTATTTAGGCGTTGTAATTGGGGATTATTTTGGGGAAATTGAGAGGAAAATTCATGAATTTGGTGGATTCGAATTGGAAGGGGATTCAACCCAGGAATAAATCTTCGATTTTGCATTTTAATGGAAGAAAGTTTTCAATTAGAGACATCCATCATGGTTTTGTGCTAACGTACTAAAACTCAATGACATATGGTGAATAAATATATACCACAAACGGCAAACTAACGGAATTTGTCATTAATGGTATTCTGTGCAAACGGACTAAAACTCAATGGTAAATGGTGATCTACAATACTTCATGTGGTATATGGTGAATTATGAAGAAACTCAGTGGTATATCATGAAATTTCTGAATTGATAAACAATCCATGAACTTAATCTCCAATAAACTCACTTTTCCCTCTCCACTTTTATCAACACGGATTTTAAAACCTAAAAACAACATAATTTTTGCAAAATGGGCCAACTTAAAAATAATATAATTATTATTTAATGATTAATATTAAACTAAATGGGCAGGTGGGTATACCCACGGTTATTGTTTCTAGTGTCGCTACCTATCCATTTATCTTGGTGGACAGGTATTACCCGTCCAAATTTTAAATTCATTTAAAAACCGTTGCCCAAGCCCGCCCATTTTTTGAGCTGGATAGGTTAAGCCAAGCGGGTAGCCCGTGCATGAACAACTCTACTTGAAATGCACCTTTTGAACTTTATATTGCCAACAATAATATTACAATATTTATGGGTGTTAATGAATTAAATAGTGAATTAAACGTTAAAATCGTGAATTAAACATTTCAGAATAAAAATTGGATGATATTATGTGGAAAAAACTAATAAAATGATGAATTCAACAGAATTTAACAAGAACTTAACGGAAAATGCTACGACAAAGTTTCATGAAAAACGAATGCTACCATGTGGAATTTTCCATATATATATATATATATATATATATATATATATATATATATATATATATATATATATATATATATATATATATATATATATATATATATATATATATATATATAAAATTACATGGTAAAAAAAAAATGTTGAAGATTTTTAGAGAAAGAATGAGTTATGTGCAACATCTACACATGATTTGTCAATGTGGTTTCAGGAAAACAATCATATATATTTTTTGCTACAAAGATTGCATGGTAAAAAGAAATGTTGAAGATTTTTAGAGAAAGAATGAGTTATGAGTTGTATTCTACAAAGATTTTTAAGTAAATGCTTAATCTCAAAGCTAGTTGTATGTTGTGAGCAAGTGCTTTCAACATCAACATCAACATTAAAGAAAAACAAACCTTATGAAATATTGTGATCATCTCCATAAAAATTAAGGAATAAACAAAAACACTTATTTACTCCATAAACTAAATAAACTAAAAAAAGTACAATAAATTCATTAAGAATACTTATTATCCAATAACTAAAATTCAATGATTCTCCCTATAATAAAAAAAAAATCTCATAGCAAATCTACTATGGTAGACTATCTAACAGCTCAAATCACATAATTGAGAAAAGAAACAAATATCTAATCACAAGCATATATATATATATATATATATATATATATATATATATAGATATATATATATATAGATATATATATATATATATAAATATATATATATATATATATATATATATATATATATATATATATATATATATATATATATATATATAAAATAAAAATGTATTGATTTTATTTAAAAAAATTATAATTTACTCAATTTACTCAATTTAGTTTAATAAATAGAGCAATTAATTAATTTGATTATGCCATGTGAGAAATCTTTGAAAGGATGCCACGTGACATTTTTTAGTTCTTTTAGTTCATAGTATGATTGTTAGATTTATTTTAATTGAATAAAATAAAATCAACTTTACCTTATTTAGTTTAATAAATAAAGCAATTAATTAATCATTTTATTAATAAATATAACAATAATCTAAAGATTATTCCACATGGCAAATCACTGTGAGCATGCCACATGGAATTTTCTTGTTCTTTTAGTTAATAGTATGATTATTAATAAATATAGCAATAATCCAAAGATTATTCCTCGTGCCAAATCATTGTGAGCATGCCACATGGAATTTTCTGATTCTTTTAGTTAATAAAATTTCATTGATTCTCTATTCCATTGGCTTGTGGCAAGTGTATTACTTGTTCAAACCGAGAAAAGGGGAAAATAGGTGAAAAAATATGTATATTATTATAGATAAATGAGATTAATGAGTAAACGAAGTGAAAATAAAATCAAAGATGTGAAAAAAAATTAAAGAGTGTGTGAGTTATGACTAGACATAATAAAACCTATTGAACATACTAAAAAGGAAATGTTGCAAACTTTTGTTTTTAATAAATGTTGCAAACCTTAATAAGATAGATAGAAGATAATTTTCAAACCGTAATAATTTTTCTAAAAAATGGACAACATAATTATGTTTAATAAATTAATTAATATAATATTATTATTACATTATTTATATTATTAAAATTATAATTTATATATTTATTTATTAAGTAACTATTTAATTAATTAATTAATTAATAATAATAATAATAATAATAATAATAATAATAATAAAAGATACCATTTTACATAAAGTTAATGGAAAGTTGAATTAAAGCATGTATAAGGAATATATAGATAAGATTAGCAAATGCCAATATGTCACGCTATCATTATGTAGCAAGTCTCCTGAGAGACCGTCTTTTTGAGAGACGCCTCTCAGACCCAGCCCATTAAAGCCTAATTAAACTAAAAAAATAATGATGGGCTCACCAATTTAGATATGGTCTCTCAAAGAGACCGTCTCTCATAAGAATTTGTGATCATTCTAAAGGTGTTGGGCCTCACCCCAAAAAGGTTCACATTAGATACCCTATTTTTTTCAGCTGATCTTGGGTAAGACCGTCTTAGAATAAGACGCGGCCCAATATGGAGCCCATAAGCTTTTTCCATTTCTCTAGGCATTTTTCAATTTTACTCTTAAAGGTATCAATTTTGACCTTAAAGATATCAATTTCAACGTAAAGTGGTACTTAAATATGTCAATTAAAGTAAAAAATTTCAATTTGAACCTATAAGTGATCAACTTTAACGTTAAAGTGATCAATTTCTACCTAATATAATTGACAGTGATAGGTATGAAATTGTATGTTGTTATGTAGTTCATTTATTTTGTTGATAATTGATATAGTTAACATCATAACAAAAACAAGATAAGTTCATAATTGATGTATGTTTGGAAATAATTGACACTGATAAGTAATGAATTGTATGTTGTTATGTAGTTCATTTATTTTGTTTATAATTAATATAGTTAACATCATAAAAAAAACAAGATGAGGTCATAATTGATGCATGTTTGGTAATAATTGACAGTGATAAGTAATGAATTATATGTTGTTATTTAAATTTTTACTTTAATTGATATGTTTAAGTACTTTACGTTGAAAATGATATCTTTAAGGTTAATATTGATACATTTAAGGTCCAAATTGAAAAATATCCAGAAAATGAAAAAAACCAAAAATTGAAATCTGGAGCGCGTGTGGTGCACGCGCCTGAGAATGGGTCGGCCCAATTATGATTTTAGAATAAGACGGTCTTACGCAAGTTTTTGTGATTTTTTTTTTCACCCACTTGCTCATAATATTCACAATCAAAATTTGTCTTGATTAATTATATACACAAATGCTCTCTTGAGAGGTCGTCTTTTGTAAAGACGACTCTCAAAAGTCCAACCTAAATCTATATTTAGAGTTGTAACAACATATTTTTAGAATTGGACTGGGCTTTTGAGAGCCGTCTTTACAAAAAACGGTCGCAAGTAAGAATTTGTGTTATATATTTTTTTTCTCTTCTCTAAATATTTTTTTCACCTTCAAAAATAAGTTAAAAGGAGAACAAACAAAGAAATATACAAATCCAAATTCAAAATCATATCTTCAAAAATTATTAATATATTATTAATATGTAATACAATTAAAATGTTTAACAAATAGTTGTTGGTTGTCGCATGTTAGTTAACTTGTTTGACTACCAAAAATAGTTGATTATTTTTGTTGGCTTAAAAGCAAGCTTTTTAGCCGGCTAAAAGTTATTTACCAAATCTTTTTTTGACTTTTCTAAAGCTAAAAACTCCAATCAAAAGTGTAACACCCCATCACTTTACGATGTCATTATTTATTCTTAAATGATTTTTGATGATTTTACATATATAAAAAATTATTTTGAATTAGTATAAATCAATTATGTTCTTAAAAGTGCAAGTGCTTGCACATTTGATTAAGTGGTCCTTTGGGCTAATGAATGGGCTTGTAAACTAAATACTTATTGTTAGTGGATGTTTTAGTATTGAGGGAAGGAGAAGAAAAGCAAGTACACCACCAAACAACACTCCCCTAATATGTTAAAAATCAAACTATATGTGATTATAAGACAAAAAAATTGATAAATTAGTTCATAAACTAGAGTTTGTATTATTCTAGAAAAATACTCCCATAAGTTGGTATTATTCATGGTTAATCCATAATTGGTATTATTGTAGGAAAACTAACAAAAAATTATATTAAATCCAGTAGTTTTTCCTAACAAAATTGATTTGGTAAATTTAAAACTAAGTTAGGATTTGGTTTGGAAATTCAAAAACGAGAATAATTAGATTTGGATTGTATTTATGAGAGGGAAAATCAAAAACTTAATTATTAAACTGCGATTTCCAATGAACAGCCAAACCATTCTTGAATCCTTCCTTCTTAACGCTGCAAACACAAATATTAACATTTAAAGTCACATAGCGTTATCCATATATGATTAAATTCTATTATAAACACTAGTTCGAGTTCATGAAATAAGGGTAATTGGGTTAGCAGTTAGCAATTAGCATATATATTATCATTATATGAAAAGAAAGTAAGTGTTGGGGGCAAAACTCATACGTAGAAGACAAATTAAAATGGGCAATTTAATATCAGGGGGTCTCCTGAGAAACCGTCTGTAGGAAAGACGACTCTCTTTACAGCCCGGCCCATAATAATATAGGTAGTTTATATTTTTGGAAAACTGAAAAGAAAAAAAAATTAAAAAAAAAGTAATAATTGTTTTGTCAGAGAGGTGAGTGTATGCGTGGGAATTGAGGTGCTTTGGAATATGAACAACCTCCTTCATCATTAACTATTATTCCAATGAAGAAGGAGATTTTTGAGCATGAAGAAACCAAAATTCAGAAATTCGAATACCTTTGCTACATACTCAAATGGACGCCATTGATACAACTATTGGAGCTTCGAAGATAATCAGAAGCCACAGATTTAACACCTAAAATAGCATCTGGAGATATGGATGCCACTTGCGGAATTAATGGAAGAGAAATAAGAAGATCTATGGCAATAATTATAGGAAAAGATGATAGATTGTTTTTTTTTTTAATAAAGCTTCATCAATGGTGGAAAGCATTAATGTTGAAGAAGACAACAATATATACTATTTGGGGAATGTAATAAAAACTATTGTGGTTCTTCTGAATTTTTTTAAAAATTATGGTCATCAATGGTGAAAAACAGAGATGTTGAAGAAGACAATTATGACTAATTTTTGGAAAATTATAATAAAAGCATTTGTAGTTATATATTCATATATTTGGGGTTATAACCAAAATATAATTGGTATTATAATTGTGAACATTTGACTCTTGAGATTATAACATTGTTCATTTGGGGTTATAACATCATTTAGTTGGTATTATAACATACTTTAATTAGGATTACAACATGGTTTATTAGGGGTTATAACAGTTTACTTGTGATTATAACATTGTTCATTTGGGGTTATAACATCATTTAGTTGGGATTATAACATTATTTATAAATCCAAAATATTATAAACTACACACAATTATAAACACAAATATAATCTTTTATAAACCCATACATATAATATTATAAATCCAAACACACACTATATAATTTCCAACATAATCCTAAATATGAATACATAATAATACAATAAAATATCATTATTATAAACCCAAAAATACAATATAATAAATCCAAATACATAATATTATAATTCCAACTATTATTAGCTTTCTGTTTGGATACTTAATCGGCTATCCTTTGACTCTTGAGGGTTGTCATTTTAATCCTTAGAAGGAATTTTTGTGATCTTCTTTGTGAATACAAAAGCCAAACACTATCACTATTTCCACCATTGTTATCTTCCTCAACATTAAGAACAAACTTTAAACCCTAAAATCAAGAACAAGTAAAAAAAACAAACAAATTTAAAATTTTAAAATATTAAACTACAAACTTTAATTAGGTTAAAACACCAACTTACTTTTTTTCTTCAACATTACTATTTCCACCATTGTTGTCTTCTTCAAAATCACAATTTTCACCATTAATGAAGCTTATTTAAAAAAAAAAGAGGATTGTTATTCCAAATCCAAGTTTATAACAGTTATGCCAAATTTTTTCAAAGTTTCACCATTTTGTTAATTTTTCATCATTTTTTTCGAATGAAAAACATTTGATTAACATAAAAATCGAAAAAAAAATGCTTTTCAAAGGTAATGACCTTGAAGAACAAGTCTTTTCATACGAAAATGGAGAAAAAATTCAGAACAAGCAAATGTTGAAAAATGGAGAAATGGAGAAAAAATTCATGGGAAAATGGACAAAAAATTCAGAAAAAATTAAAAACCATAATCAAATAAATTCTAAAAAAACTTACCTTGAAAGTAACTGGCAGATGAGTAGATGATCTTGAAGACCAATAATGAAGACGAAAAGATTTGGAAATTTGAATACCAAAAACTGGAGGAGAAATTAATAAAGAGGGGGAGAGAGAAAGTGATGATGAAAAGAGGGGAGTTGAAAATGAAATAACTATTCAGTTATCATTACTTTTTAAAATGTTTTTAAATAATTCAAATATTAGAAATTGGAAACTGATTTTGTATTTGGGCTGGTCCATAAAATTGTGGTCTATAGTATAGACCGTGTTTTGTGAGAATTTGTGATTTTATATTTATAAGCAGGTCTAGGATTCGAATCTCGGACCCGAACCCACCAATTATTTTTTATATCCAGATCTGACCCGGATTCGATGGGTCTCAAAAAATAAGACTCATCCACTTAAAAAGGGGCGGGTCCAAGACGGGTCCAAAAGGGTCATGGACCCGTGACCATCCCTACACCCAAACGATTCTTGAATCCTTCCTTCTTAGCGCTGGAAACACTAGTATTAATCCCCATTTCTCCCTTATTCCCAACTTCTAAGAGAGAGTAAGTGAGAAATAAACATTTAGAAAGTGAAAATTCTCTTCTCTCATATAATCTCTTCATTTTCATCTTCATTCATTAATACTTTTGTTTGTTGTTTTGCTCATTTTTTCTATTTAAAACCAGTTTTATGTAGACGTTTTCTTTGTCCATATGTTTTCATCTTTATTGTTATATATCGATTTTAGATATATTGAAATACAGATTGTTGTTAAATTTTTGTTCATATTTTCGAAAATCCTATTTTTATATGGTCTTTACTCAATTGTTTTTGTTCTTTTTTTTTTTTTGAAATACAATTGTTTTTGTTCTTAGTTTTGTTGCCTTTTTGTTCTTGTATTTTTTTTATTTTTTTTATTATTTTTTTTTCTGTCCATCTGTGTTTTTTTAAAATTTGTTTCATCTATATTCACAAATAATGTTTGTTTTTTGGTACATCAAATCTCAAATAAGTTTTTGTAATTTTTTCCTTTTTTGGTTTATTAGTGTCTTTTTTCTTTAACCAGTGGCAGCAGCAACAACACCACATGATGATGATAGTCAGACAACACAAGAAGCATCCACCATGAAAAGACAACAAACATCAACACAATAACACTAAACATGAACATGTCATTACTTTTGGGTTACAATTACAAGCATTACACATGAACATATCAAGAACCAAAGACAAAGAGTTCACTTTTTGGGAATTTTATGAATACTCACTTTTGGATTACTTTTGTTCAAAAAAAATGTTTAGAATGTAAACATCAACCATGTATTTTGTTTAAAGCTAAACATTTTAATGAAAGACGTTGAACAAGGAAATTGGCCTCATAAAATCACCATTTTTTTGGTTTCTCTCAGTGAACAAATGTTCTCATCACAGAGAACCCTAAATCCCCAAAGGCCTCCTGAATCTTGTGAAAGAATAGCCTCCTAAACTAAATTGTTTGGTGGCTTATTCCTTCAAAGATTGATGGCATCTTTTAGGAATTAGGTTTTTTTTTTTGTAGCTAACAATCAAACAAATACCCTCAAAATCCAGTGATAAATCATAGGGAAAACACCAGAACGAAGGTCTCAAAACATCACAGACCATCAAACATGCATATTAAAAAATAACAGAAAAAAAAATCATTCAAAAATGAAATCATCACAAGTCAGGGTGATCATGAATATCCATATACGAGAGAAGGGACCATGAACATCATCAAAATCAGGCTTTCAATCAGCATCATCAAGTGATTCCTCATTTGAAGAGGGAAAGAGATTCTCAATATACAGATTTTGTAGATCTAGTTGCAAATCAAATAAACCATCAATTTCTTCATCCTCTGAATCACATTCTCTTCCCCAATTAGGGTCCGTTTCAACAGAGATGGTAGGAGAAGCAGGGACGTATTGGTAGTAGTCAAACCAAGGGTTAGGAGTACCAACTAAGACGTTCTCCTCAGATGAATCGCCCCATTAAAGACAAGATTTTGGAGAGCCCATTAGTTAAAAGACGCAGCTCTGTAAATGGGGGTTAGGGTTAACAATTAATGGAAAGAGAGAAACAGATAGAGAGAGAGAGAGAGAGAGAGAGAGAGGGGGGGGGGGGAGAGAGAGTGAGAGAGAAAGAATGAAGATGAAGACCAGATATGGATGATGAAGAAGGGAACGTTGAAGATGGATGATGAAGACCAAAGATGAAGGAGGGAGAGGATGAAGGTTCAAGAACACATAAAACAAATGTTAGGGTTTTCAAAGATGAAGAGAATGGGTGGGTTATAATGGAAAATGGAAAGAAGGTTAGTGGGATTATTAGGTTAATGGGTTAATTATAGGGGTAATGTTATTTAAGTAAGGGTATATGGGTAATTTGTCATGGGGATAGTATGTAATTAAGAAAATAAATTTGGTCAAAAATAGAAAGTGGACAATTTAGGTGAATTGACCAAATAAGGAAAGTGGACAATAAAAAATAAACGGAGGGAGTATAAATTTAGCCCCGTTGTTTAAAGTTTATTTTGTGTTATATGGATAATATAAGTAAAGCTACATAATAAAGTTAGGAAATATCAATGACAGCAAAATCTATTAGAGAAAGAATTTATATGTAATAGATCAGACGACTCAATAAATCAATTATATTAACTTACAAGAGACAATTTCATTCCTCCTATTTAGGGTTATTTACAAACTATTTATGTTTATAACATAAATAAATAATATTGCCTCCAATTCAGCACTAACGTCCCATTTGCTTTTTGGACACTGTTCGTCTTTTACTCTTAATTTATATTTTATTGTTAATATATAAGTTAAAACATAGTCATGTGGGATCTTATTTGATTCATCTCAATGCAAGGATTATTTATCAACTTTTATAATTTATTTCAATAATGCACAATTAGAGATACTAATGATTGCATAAGTGCATTAGATATAGTGCATAAAATAAATGGGACTTTAGTGGTGAATTGGAGGGAGTATCATATCATCATATCTCAATGATTATTGCTTCATCTTTAGTATATAATATATGTTTATTACTCCCTCCAATTCTTTTTAAATGTACTTTACTTTTTGGGTAAATTCAACCTATTTGTCCACTTTCCTTTTTTGGCATAGATTTTTTTACTTAAATACCCTATGTTCACACAAGTAAAGACCATAATACCCCACTTACATTACTTAAAATACCCCGACTACCACCTTTACAACTATTATATTCACTTAAAATACTCCAACTATCACATTTACAATTATTATAATCACTTAAAATACCCCAACTATCACATTTACAATTATTATAATCACTTAAAGTACCTCAACTACCACTCTCTTAAAATCTGTGTCCAACCAAAGTGGACACTTAAAAAGAATTGAAAGGAGTATTACATATCAATATTATATAAATAAGATTATTTATTAACTACAGGCTTGAAGTTTAGTCATTTTAGATTATAAAGTTTCGAAATATTTTTTTACAAACAATACCCTTCAAATTACCTAACACGACATCGATACAACCACTTCAATGGCGGATATTAGGGAGGATTAGAGAGAGGTTGGGGATAAAGGGTTTAATTGGGGGTAATTGAGTAAATGATTAAATTAGTTGGTCAATAGTCAATTAACAGGTCATCCGGCGAAGTGGTTGTATCCATGTTGTGTTTGCTGATTTAAAGGTTGTTTGTAAAAAGAAATTGCGAAACTGTTTATTCTAAAATGGCTAAACTTCAAGGCTATAGTTGATAAATGATCCTATAAAATAGATACACACTAAGAACTATGGGTATTGTATAAGTTTTTGTACTACTTTTACTTGAGTTTGTATGTGTAGCAATCTTAAAGACTGTAAACTTTTATTAATCTTTCTCTTGATGCTTAAAGTTTGGCATTTTTAGACATCAATATATGTTGATAAAAAAAGCATACTCCCGTCCTTTAATAAAATTTTCATAAGAAATGTTCAATTGAATTAATAAAATTAGAATCTTTTAGACAGTGGATATATTATTGATTGAGTAATATTTTTGATGGAGAAAAAAATGAGTACGATAAATATTAATAAAATAATTAAAGAAAGTTAGTGGAAAAAATATGGGGACCACAATAAATAAAAATAATATTAATATAAACTTAGTGGAAAAATATGAGGACCACAATAAATAAAAAATATGGGGACCACAACATAAAAAAAATATTTAAAGAAATTTAGTGCAAAAGATAATTATATATTTAATATAATTATATATACTTTAATTTCTTTATTTTTAATAAAAGGGAAAATGGTTCGTACTTGGAGTATACAATACAAAATTATGACTTTTTTTAATAAAATAATAACATACCAATTTATGCTAGCAAAAATAAATATTATATTGATTTTTATAAAGTATTACAACTATTAATAACACTCATTTAATAAATAAAACTTAAAAAATTTTATAAATAATTGAAAAAAATAAAATAAAATACTTATATGATTTTCTAATACTTTAAATGATGGACCTAAAAAGTATAAAACCAATATATATAAATAATATTATTGTTATAGTTAGAAAGTAATAAATTTAAAGATATAAATATCATACAATCTATTAATTTTAATGTATTTTAGAATGTGAGCATGCCATTTGTCTTTTTTTCATTGGATGGTGTTAATGGAATTGATTTATTTGCATTTTTTTAACTTTCCATATTTACATGTTTGCATTTTGGAAAAATTTATACATTAATGAATGCAATAAATCATAATTATTCCAATTACACTGTTATATATGAATGTACAATTTAGAAACTTATACTGACAAATAGATAAAAATGAAAATACACTGGTAGAAAATTATATTGCAAAATAAATTACTTTCATTACAATTATACTGCAATTCATTAAATTATTAGAAGTACATAATTGTTCTTTTTTCCAACAATAGTTGTTAAAAATTTAAATAACATAAATTCATTAATTGATCATTAAATTCAGTCATTTACATTGTCAGACTACCATAATAATAATTTTGAGTTTTAGGAAAAATGTATAAAATATTGAACCAAATGATAATTATGGAAACAAATAAATTAATGCAAAAAAAATCAACGAATTTTAGTTACTTTGTAGGCAATCAGACTATCTTAGCTACCAAATTTAGTGCAATAAAAATCAATCAACTAAAAATATTGTCTGCTTTTTGTAATTTAATTATTCCTTTATGAAAATAAAAATGTATAAACACTTTCATGGATGAAATTACAATATAAATAGCCCCATATGGCCCCAATTGTTTGCTCATACTATTTCTCTTCTCTGAATTTTTAGTGTTGTTTAATAATATTTTATAGAATACCATTAGTTTAATTACATTCAAGAAATTCATGGTAAGATGGGAATATGGAATATTAATGACTATTAATAAAAGTCAAGGACAAACAGTATCTCAAGTTGGTCTATTCCTACCTTAGCCTGTTTTTAGTCATTAATAATTTTACGACGCCATTTCTAGAGTGACTAGAAGGAAAACACGAAGAATTCTCATATGCGACAAGGATGGTGGAATCCGTTATCGTACTGAGAATGTAGTATATATTGATGTGTTTCAAAACCTATAAACTTTTGATTAACAACGTATATAGGGTTTCTTTATATTTAATTCTTTTAATTACAATATATATGTGTAAATAGTTATTACCCACCTTCATATAATATTTATATTAGTCTAAAATTTCATTAAAATATTAACGTAATTAATCCGTGCATTGCACGGATTTTTATACTAGTTAGTCATAATAACAATGACCTCATCATTGAGTTTTGGAAAGAAAACTTTATTTGAGGTTATGACACGTAAACAATATTAAATAGAGATGATGTCAGCATTATGTTTTTTTAGTAATTATTATTATAGATAGATAGATAGATTGGGTAACCATGGGTTATGTGGCAAATAAAATTTAACAGTTAAATTTTTCCTGACTTATGTACTATTTTTAAAAATGAAAAATTATATGATTATGCCTTAGATTGAGATATGCAGAATAATTTATTGATTTAAAATACATTACACCAAAATTTTCCCATTCTTTAAAAACTAATTGTTTCTGCTAAGAAACTGTCAAATTTGTAAAGGGGAATTTAAGAAGGGAGTATCTTCGTATTTGAGGAAGTAAGATGATCTGACCGCCGCGACGGGTGGACTTGCAACCACAAGGAAAGACTTGCAACCGGAAAAGCCCTCCGATGCTTAAGTCAGATCAGAAAGGTAGTAGTATGAGTATATGTGTGTTTCGAGAGTAAGATTGCGTAACCTGATTCCGATAGAGAAATGTCGTATTTAAAAGAATAGTCTCTGCGGAAGTTATCACTGTTGGGAAGTTATTTCTGTATCATTAACTTCTGGAAACTGTTATGGAGGAAGTGACATGGTGGCCGCACTTTTTCCAGGGTAGTGGGCAGTTATGTACGAAAGTGTCTTCTAAGGGGAGAAAACTGATTAACTGCTGTATAGTTATTCAACTTGATTAGCAACTGAATTGTGTAGATGTTGACCCATATATCTGATCTTGGACTTGTTGACTAAGGAAATTTTGGGTATTTAAGATAGATGGGATTTATAATCCCTAACATTGGCCCCATGCATAAAAGGTAAGAGGAGAATCTGGACTGAGGAAGCCAATCTTGGTCTATATGCGAAAAGATGGCGCTATGGTGTCCAAACGTTGATCAATCACCCTTGTGGCCTTGTGTTTTGAATTTCAATGTCTCGGACTCCTGATGTCTCGGATGTTCTAGAGTATACGTTCATATACTTAGACAAATCTGTCCCCAACACTTTGTAGGACACAAAAAAAGGGGGGTCCGAATCATGGATGTCTCGGACTTCCTAGGGTAAACATAGGTATACTTAGATAAATTTGGCCCCAACACTCAGTAGGGAAAATAGGGGGTCCGACATATAAAACTCTCGGACGTTTTAAGGCTTTCATAGGTATACTTAACTTGATTTGGCCCCAACACTCTATAGGGCCAATAAGGGGTCTGACTTATAGAAGTCTCGGACCATATAGAGTATACTTAGGTATACTTAGCTTGATTTGGCCCCAACACTCTATAGGGCCAATAGAGGGTCCGACTTATAGATGTCTCGGACCACATAGAGTATACTTAGGTCACTACAACATAAGTTGCTTTTAGTGGGATATATATAGCGACATTTAATTTAAATGTCGCTATTTCAAATTTCTTATAGTGTATATAGAGGATTTAGTGACATTTATTAGACCCTTTATCAGCATATTAAAAAGTCACACTAAAGCTTTTAGCGACATAGGATCTAGTAACATTTCTCACAAATGCCACTATAGACTATAGTGACAATTACATATGTCACTAAAGACAAAATTAAGTGTCGCTAAATCACTTTATGGTGGAACTTAAAATAAAAACCGATAATTATTACACTAAAAGTAAGAATCAGTGGCATTTTTTTAATGCCACTAAAGCCAATGTCGCAAAAAGCTAAATTTGTTGTAGTGGGTATACTTAGCTTGATTTGGCCCCAACACTCTGTAGGGCTAATAGGGGGTCCGACTTATAGAAGTCTCGGACCTTTTAAGGTATACACAAGTATACTTAGCTTGATTTGGCCCCAACACTCTGTAGGGCCAATATGGGGTCCGACTTATAGGAGTCTCGGACCATATAGAGTATACTTAGGTATACTTAGCTTGATTTGGCCCCAACACTCTGTAGGGCCAATATGGGGTCCGACTTATAGGAGTCTCGGACCATATAGAGTATACTTAGGTATACTTAGCTTGATTTGGCCCCAACACTCTGTAGGGCAAATGAGGGGTCCGACTTATAAAAGTCTCGGACCTTTTAGCATTGTTTGGAGTTGTGTTCTCACCAGTGTATGAATAGTAATTTCAAAACGCATTAAATTGGGTAATAAATACTCACCTACCCAATCATTTGAACACTATTCCAAAACTTCTTGAAAGAGATTTTTCAAAGCATTCAAACCAAATTAGTGAGAGAAGCTCTGACAATTGGCGATTTTCTAACATCATACTTGGATATTTATTTCTAAACCAGGTATGCCCTAATTTGTTTTCTTATAATTTCTTCATTTTTCATTGATTAATCCATTAAAATTCAAATAATAATTATAGATCTTCAAAGTGTTCTTGAAGATATTCAACCTGTTCTTGAGTATATTACATTTGATCTTGTATTTGCATTTTTGTTCATAATTTGTTGTTTGTAAAATGGAGACCCTATACTTAGAGGATTTGTGTAGAGAACTGCCCCAACTTAACATAAATAAGGACTCGGAATTCAAAACTCCAAGGACAAGAGTTGGTTCAGATGATTCAGATGATGGTAGCCCTGGTTGCCAAGTAACTCCGCATTATGAACCAATTCCGAGTGATGATAAGTCTGATGCCTCTCCTGTTTACCCTCCGGAGACCATATTACCTTATCCTTGGAAAGTATCTTTAGGATTTGCTCCCGGATACTTGAGAATCAAACCTAAACTTTTGGAGATGGTTCATGTAGATATGGAGAAGACGGCGGAAAAAGAATGTTCGCCTAGCCGGGATCCTGCAGAGAGCATCCCTCATCCGTTCTACATTCCACAAGGGGGGCCACTTAACTATTTCATCGACAAAACAACCATGGACTTGTTAGATAGTGATAGACGTAGTATGGCCAAGAGATTGGGCCTAATCGACGGATATGACGTAGTGAAGCCCGCGTTATATGATACTGTTCGTTATCCTCCTGGCGGGTGCATAGCAGTTTACGACAAATCCTTTGAGTAGTTAGGCTTAAGGTTCCCGCTACACCCTTTCGCCAAGACGGTTCTTGAGTTGCTAAACATCACTGTCGCCGAATTCTACCCTAATGCTTGGGGATGCATCACTGCTTTCATCTTAGTAAGCAAAGGGTTAAAGGTAGAACCCAGTATGACTGCTTTTCGTCATATCTTTCGAGCCAGATTGTGCAGCTCCAAAACGAATGGGGTAGGATGGGAAACTTTATCGCACCATAGGGGTTTCAAACTTGTGGGCGAATTGCCTGACAGCAATAAATTTTTTAGGACAAGGTTTGGGTATCTTTACAATAGGCACGGGTGGGATATTAAGAGCACTTTTGATATAGATCCTAAGTTAGAGGATTTCAATAATAATGTTCCCATTTGTAATCATGAAGAGGCTATCATCGTACGGTATACCACCATGTCCGTGGAACTAGATCGCAAGTCAATCTTTGTACAAAGAAATCGGATATCCAAATTTGCAGACTTGAAAAAGGAACTTCTATTGTCTACTTATGATATTAGTTTGAACATTAATAAGAGTATGTATCTCGGATCTTCGCCTTTTTGCTCGTCTTTGTATAGACACTAAGCTTATCTCTTTATGCAGGAGTTGCCAGAACTGAAGTGAGGATCAAATACAAAGCATTAATGACGATGTCCAATACTATGAGTGCCTTCGCCGAAGCTCTGAGAACGGCAGATCCCCAACCGCCAGTCCCTCGTCCTCCTAACGTGAGTTGCTGACCCAACTTTATTTTGTTCACCCTTATTTTGGGCTGACTGGTCTCTGTTTTTCAGAACTCGGCCACTGTTATGGATGGGGCTAAGGATGCACCGAGCCATGAGGAGGCTCGGATTTTTCTCGAAAAACAGAAGGAGATACCTCCTCCGGAAGAGCTGGCTGAAAGAGAGGCACCGACGAAGAAGAAGAGAAAGAGATCTTCTTCAAAGGCCAAGGCAAAGGCTGCTAAGCCCACACCGGATAATCCGGTTGTGGTAGAGGATGAGGACGATGCCTCTTCAGAGTCCATCGAGCAAATTTTTGAAGCAGTCCCTCTAAGGACTAAGTTTTCGGGAATAACAATAAAGGAGCCCGTCGCAACTGCATCGGGTTCCTCTTTGAAGAGGGCTTTCACCAGCAAGGGGAAGCAGATCCTGGAGGAGGAAGAGAATGTTTACACTAGGAACATCAAGGCACATAAGCCAGGTGTTCCTTTTGTAAACTTGAGCTCTTCCAAACTAGCGGGAAGGTTCAACAGGGCGAGTCGTTGCCTTATCAATCAGGACGACATGGACTTTTTAGATTCCATAAGCCCGGCTGAGAGGATGCAGAAGGCTCAATCTGCAATGGCTGAGGTATGTAGAGCAACGTTTTTTGTTTTTACTTAAGTGGAATACCATTTTCACGATCTTTCTTCACAGGGCTGATAAGAATGATCTTCGAAACCTCGAAGATTCAGCAAAATGAAGTGGATCAGGAAACAATCCAAACTCTGACTTCTCGGATTGATGAGCAAAATGATAAGGTGGCGGAGCAAGCGGCGCTGTTGGCAAAGCTTGAGACCAAATTGGAGAAGTGAAAGACGTTGACTGAATGTCTTGACCTGGTTAAGCAATGGAGGGCACGACTCAAGGAGATCTTAGCGGAGACGGGAGATAAACTGGAGAACTCGGCCAGTCTAGCTATGAAGATATCTGCTGATGTAGCGGATCTTCTCAGCGCTTAGGACAAAGCTTCTACCCAGAGTTTAAGAATGATACATTTTGTGGGGGAAACTTTGAAGAAACTGGAGTCGGTGACTGAAGCCGCCAAGTATTACAAGTATAAATCTAAAAGGCGTGGTCGGATCGCCAAGGATTGGTTGTCTTCTGAGGAGTGTGGAGCCTTTATGGCGAAACTTTATGGGGAGATGATTAATAATGGCATGCAACTAGAGGCTGAAGCACATAAATTGGCGGCCATAGAGCTCGGCGTGGATCCTGCCAAATTGGGGTCTTTGGCGCAAACAAAGAGGGAGCAGGCTCTACCTAATCTTGCTTCCGTCTTTGATAAGGAGCCTGCTACCTTAAATGATCCGGAATGGGATAAAGAAGAGCTTAAACAGTGGAATCAGATGATTGAGCCCGATCTTGAGCAACGGGTAAATAGTACCAATTGGGAAGCGTTCTCTTTCAAAGTTCCGGTCATGGATGATATCCCGGAGAGGTCCAATTTTACAGCTCTTGAACATAGATGTAGGGACCTTTCTGTGAACCTTTCTGCTGAGAAAGAGCTCTTCCAGGAACTTGCATTCGAGAGAATTGTTACGCACTGCTCCTCCCTCTCCTCAGCCGCAGCCAAGGTCTCCTTCTACAGTCTCTGCCGCCACCCTGCAAGCTGAATGATCCTGATCTTGTATATTTTTAGATATTTTTTATGAAACATTGGCCAGCGTGCCTATTTTTGTAAACACTATTTTGGAGATTTTGCATCTGTTCAATTGGTATGCATGTAAATATTCTTCACTTTTGGTTATTCGTATTTTTCTTTCTTGATAAAGATTTTTACTCTTATCAGTTCCGGACTCTCAGAAGTCTCGGGCTATCTGGAGTTTATATAGGGATACTTAGACAAATTTTGGCCCCTAAGACTTTGTGGAGCAAAAAAGGAGGTCCGAGTTTTAGAAGTCTCGGACCACCTACAATATAAGTCTTTGACTTCCTTTTTAAGGGAGAATAACTTAGTCTCTAGAGAACTTAGGTTCTCTAAAACACTTATATGGAGGGTCTAACTTATAGAAGTCTCTGACCTCCACTTGGATATTAACAACTTAGTCTCTAGAGAACTTAGGTTCTCTAGAGGACCTATATGGGGGTTTGACTTATAGAAGTCTCTGACCTCCACTTGTGAAAGGTTGTCACGAACAACTTCTTGTAATCTTTTCCATTACGAAGGGCGTTATGATGCATACATACTAATAGAAGAACTTAGGTTCAACAATATTTCACAAATTGTAAACAGAACGTAAGTTCCACTGTAAACAGAATGTAGGTTCAACAGCAAACATAAGAGCTCGTAATATGGAAAAGCAAAGTAAATAGCAACAGTTCTCAACAAAGTAAACAGTAAATAACGTGAAACAAAATAGTTTTCCCATTGGCCCCTTGCAAGGGGTTATTCAGACATAGTATTTCTTCAGATGATCCCCATTCCAGGGTCTTTTAAGGATCTTTCCATTAGCATCTTCCAGTTCATAAGTACCGGGTTTGATTATGCGGATAATTTTGAATGGCCCTTCCCAGTTGGCTCCAAGCTTTCTTTTCTCAGTGAATTTGCCAGTGGCTTCAATTTTGCGGAGGACATAATCATGTAGCTGTAGTTGTTTGGGTTTGACCATTCTGTTGAACTGTCAGACCATTCTCTACTTTTGTGCCAAAGAACGCAGAAGTGCGTTTCCTCGTGTTTCTGGAAGTAGGTCAAGGTTAACCCTCTTTTCTGCATCATTTTGCTCATGTGAATAATAAGCAATCCTTGTAGAAGGAATGCCTATTTCTACTAGTAACACTGCTTTAGAGCCATACACCAGAGAGAAGGGTGTATGTCCCGTTGCATCTTTGACTGTTGTTCTTAGAGCCCACAGAATACCGGGCAATTCTTCATCCCAGGTGCCCCTTGCGCCTTCTATCTTTTTCTTGATCCCAGACAGAATGGTTTTATTAGTAGACTCTACTTGGCCGTTTGTTTGAGGTCTTGACACTGAACTGAATCTAATCTGGATCTTAAAGGTGTCACAGTATTTAATAGTGTTTTTGCTTATGAATTGTCGGCCATTATCAATTATTAATATTCTAGGGATGCCATACCTTGTAATGATGTTGAGCCAAATAAATTGACATACTTGTTTATCAGTTATGGAACTCAGTGGTTCAGCTTCTACATATTTTGAGAAATAATCTACGGCTACAATAACGAACTTCCTCTGGCCTTTAACTGGAGGAAAGAGCCCTAGGAGATCAAGACCCCATTTGTCAAATGGCAGCACAACTTGTATTGTTGTGCGATAATTAGAAAGTTTTCTAGGAACCTCGGCAAAATATTGGCATTTCTCGCATGTTTTGACCAATTTTTCAGCATCCTCTCGCAAGGTTGGACAATAATACCCACTTCTTAGAGCTTTGTTGATGATTGTTTTGGCTCCTTGATGAATACCACACCCTACTTCATGAACTTCTCGGAGGATATAGTTACCATCATCCGGGGTTACACACTTGAGCAAGGGGTGTGTATAACTCTTTTTGTAGAGGGTATCTTCAAAGAATTCGAAACACTTCAGCTTCTTCATGAATAGAGGAAGTTCTGCCGGTTGTTCGGCAAGGATTTCATGCTTGAAGTATTGGAGGAAAGGGTCCATCTAAGTGTCAGATCTATCAATTGTTGTGACTTCTTGGTTTATGCTTGGGGTAGGATTTAGGAAGAACTTCCCATATGATGTTGGAGGCTTTGGGTCCATCTGCTGAAATGGCCAACTTGGCTAAGGAATCCGCCTGCGCATTTGCCGATCTGGGAAAGTGGGTAATGCTGAATTGCAGTGGCTCGATTAAGGACTTTACTCGTTGTAGGTACATCTTCATGCTATCATCCTTTGCCTCGAACTCCCCAGTAACTTGCCCTACGATCAATTGTGAATCCGAATATGCGGAAATCATTTTGGCTCCTGAATTGCGGAAAATGTTGATCCCCAGTATCAATGCTTCGTATTCATCTTCATTGTTTGAGGCTGCAAATTCAAAGTGTACTGCATGTTCCATCTTCACTCCTGCGGATGAGATAATGATGATGCCGACCCCACTAGGTGTTGATATGGAAGAGAATTTGCGTGAATTAGAGGAATTGGAAAAAGGTGATTTTATGATTATGTATTTATTTCTTTTTTTGTTTTATTTACATTTTCATTTCTAAGTTTCTTATGTGTTATGGTTTTATGGACAGATATTTGTGAAGATGACGTGTATGATCAAGTGATTTACGTGGATAGCTTGATTTGAAGCTCACGAATGTTGTTTTTTGACGTTTCACTTGGTTAAAATTGGTTTGAAGGAATGTGTTGAAGATATTAATGTATTAGACTTTAGACTATTTTTTTGAAGATCAGACTTTGGACTTTTTTTTTTGAAGATCGGACGTTGGACTTTTTGATTATTTATAACTATTATTATTAATAGACTTTTGACATTGAAGTTAATAGCAAAAAAACAAGCTAATATTTGCCAACTATATAATGATTTATTTTGAATTTTACTATATTAAAAATGTTAAAATTTAAATCAATATTCTAGCCGGTCCAACCGGTCCGAACCTGGACCGGACCGGAATTTTTCAGGGTTAGACCGGGACCGGACCGGATGAAACAGGTCCGGTCCCCGGTCCTCCAAATTTTTGAAATCCGGTCTTTCGGTCCGGGTTTGGACCGATGTTCAGTCCTAGTCGTCAACATAGAGTTTTCACTCTTGGTTTGTATCATTTGTCGCGGATCCGACGGTCTCAGCTATGAAGTCAGCAAGTGTTTGTGCCTTAATTGTTGTACGTGGTTCGATCTCAATACCGAAATCTGCTAATTGATTGGACCAATCAGCGACTCTGGAAGATTGATTCGTCCCTTCTAAGATCTTCTTCAAAGGTTGACTTGTTCGGACTCGGATTTGGTGTGACTAGAAGTAGGGTTTCAATTTTCGACTAGCCATCACCACTGTATAGACCACCTTTTCGATTTAACTGTAATTAGCCTCTGATCCCTTATAGGCATGACTTATGTAGTATATTGGGAGTTGCTTCCCTACCCTTTCAGCCACGAGTACAACGCTAAGGGAATAATCAGATATAGCTACATATAAGAGCAACACTTCACCTGCTTGGGGAGAAACGAGTTTTGGGAGGTTAGCCAAATACTTCTTGAGTTCGTGGAAGGCTTCTTCTGCTTCAGGGCTCCACTCAAAGGTCTGCTACTTATGAGTTTTGAAGAACGGAGAGCATTTATCCGCTGACTTGGACATGAATCTTCCAATTGCTGCCACACAGCAGGTGAGTTTTTGGACTTCCTTTACAAATTTTGGCAATTGCATGTTGAGGATAGCTTGAATTTTGTCCGGATTAGCTTTTATTCCTCTCTCATCTACAAGAAACCCTAGACACTTCCCTCTAGTTACCCCAAAAACGCATTTTTCAGGGTTTAGGCGCATGACGTGGTTCCTAAGGGTAAGGAATGTCTCTTGTAGATCTGCAGTATGGTGCTTTGCTTCTTTGCTCTTTGTGATCATATTGTCAACATACACCTCCAAGTTTCTTCCAATTTGTGTATTGAACACTTTGTTGACCATCCTCTAGTATGTGGCTCTGGCATTTTTGAGCTCGAAAGGCATGAATTTGTAGCAATAGACGCCGGTATTTGTGATGAAGGCTGTATGTGGCTGATCTTCCTCTGCTAAGGGGATCTGATGATATCCCGCATTAGCATCCATGAAACTGAGAAGGGCATGTCAACCTGTAGAGTTGACTAGGCGATCTATTTTTGGCAGCGGGTAGTCATCCTTAGGGCATGCCTTATTCAAATCAGTGAAGTCTACGCACATCCTCCACTTGCCGTTGGGTTTCTTCACTAGAACCACATTTGAGAGCCAGTCAGAGTATTGGCACTTGTGGATGAAATTTGCTTTGAGGAGCTTTTGCACTTCAGCTTGGGCTGCTTCTACCCTTTCTTTGCCTTGATGTCTCAACTTTTGTTTCACGGGCTTATTTCCGGGTTGGATGTCAAGTTTATGACACATGACATCTCGTGGAATTCCAGGAATTTCTAAGACATTAAAAGCGAAGATGTCTCGGAATTCTGCAATGACATCCAGCAGCCCTTTTCTTACTTCTGCGTTCAGGCTGGCTCCAATTTTGATCATCTCTCCCTTCCCCCATACATCAACTTCTTCATGTTTGTCAGAGGATTCTGGCGTTTGGGAAGGAACTTGGATGTTCAAGATGGAAGCTTCTTCTAACTTTCTCTTCTGCCCGCATTCTCGAGTCGGTTCACCGTTTTTTAGGGAATTAATGAGACATTCTCGAGCGGACTTTTGGTCGCCTCTCAAGATTCGTACTGAAGCGTCATCTTTTTCATATAGTAAGAGCAGTTGATGGGTGGATATCACTGCCTTGATCTTGTTGATCAAGGGGAGTCCCATGATGTTTTTCATATTGACGTCCACCACCGTGAACCGGACTACTAAGCTTCGGCCTTGGTTTTTCTCGCCTATTTCTGACAGTTAGGACTATTGTTGCAAGGGGGATGACTCTTCCACCTCCAAACCCGATTAAGGGTCTGTCCATGGGCTGAAGATGCTTCTCTTCATACTTCATTTGGCGCAGGCATTCCATGGTGATCAAATCAGTGGTGCTTCCGGTATCTACTAAGACACGGCGAACTTTCATCTGGCCGATTTTCAAAGTGACAACCACCGGGTCAGAATGCGGTTGTTGTAAAGGAACACTCAACTTCTCACTGAATTTCATCTCCGGACAAGACGGTTGTTCTTTTGGAGGGCCTTTGACCAAATTATGAATACTGTCCCTTGCAGATCTAAGTGTAGAAAATTCTTCAGAATAACCTCCCACAATCATGTTGATCACTCCGTCAGTGGCACTGGAGTGATCTTTTGTCTCCACTTTCTTCTCTGTTTCAGCTTTCTTATATTCTCTATTGTCCGTGTTGTATCTCCTCCTTGCAGAGTCACGGTGAAGGAAGCAGTTTAACTTTCCTTCTTCAGCATACCGGTCAAGAATTCTTTTAAGTTCGCGACAGTTTGGGAGAGTATGGCCATGTTCTTTATGATATTCACACCACAAATCCATGTTTCTGCGGTATTGTGGTGTAGGGATTGCACCAGGAGGCGGTAGCTCATCTCTAATGGCGTAGAAGATGTCTCTTCTGTTACGGTTGAACCTTGCCTCAAATCCGTCATATTTGAGTTCTCGTGGAGGATATTTTCTCTCGCATTCGGGTCGATTAGGTCCTCTTCTTGGAGTGGTATTCAGGTTTGAAGTTCTTTCCCTAGTTTCAGCCATTTTTTCACTCTTCCGCTTTTTAGAAGTGGGATCTAATTGATGGCATATATCGGAGGTAGTGACAAAGCTTCTGGCCTGTTTTATTGCTTCCGCATAGGTTTTGACCTGGTTCTCTAGCAGTTGGAACTTCAATTTGTGAGTTTTCATGCCGTTTATCAAGGCTGAGACAGCGATGGACTCTTCCAAGTCAGTAACTACCAGCACTCCATCGTGGAACCGCTGAAGGTAAGCAAAGAGAGACTCTCCTTCTTTTAAGATTCTTGTAGGCTATCATGTGTTCTTCAGGACATTGGGTACCCGAGAATGGAGGGATAGCCGGGATCTTGATTTTGGCGGGATTCGGAGTAGCGAGGATTTCCGCAGATAAGGGAGAATTCAGTAGCATAGGTGCTTCATTTCCCCAAGGAGGACCTTGGACTGCAGGAGAATCCACGACTTGGTCAGAATTGCTTTGGTCCCGAATTGTTTGAGATCTCAAGCTTTTTCTTTTGTCAAAGAAACTTTGTTCTGTTCCGTGAACATCGTTCGGAGATCTTGGATTTGTTATGTCATCGCTGCTAAGGTTGCATTTACATCGGGGTTATTTTGAGGTTGTTGGGCAGTGACATTGCGCAACTACTCAGCAAATGTGTGTGAGAGGTTGTTGGCAAGGGTTTTGAGATCTTGCCTTGTTTCACCATGGACTTCACGGTGAGAAGTGGAAGTATTAGTTCTCCTTGCCATGGATGCTTCTTTTGTGTTAGTTTTACGGGGTGCCATTACAATGTTCAGGGTTGAGTTTGGGTGTTTTGGATGATTAGTACTTCTTGTCCCCACAGACGGCGACAAACTCTTTCTACTAAGAAACTGTCAAATTTGCAAAGGGGACTTTAAGAAGGAAGTACCTTTGTATTTGAGAAAGTAAGATGATTTGACCGCCGCGACGGGTGGACCTGCAACCACAAGGAAAGTCTAAAACGGGGGCTGATGTCCCGGAAAAGCCCTCTGATGCTTAAGTCAGATCAGAAAGGTAGTAGTATGAGTATATGTGTGTTTCGAAAGTAAGATTGCGTAACCTGATTCCGATAAAGAAATGTCGTATTTAAAAGAATAGTCTCTGCGGAAGTTATCACTGTTGGGAAGTTATTTCTGTATCATTAACTTCTGGAAACTGTTATGGAGGAAATGACATGGTGGCCGCACTTTTTCCGGAGTAGTGGGCAGTTTTGTACGGAAGTGTCTTCTAAGGGGAGAAAACTGATTAACTGCTGTATAGTTATTCAACTAGATTAGCAACTGAATAGTGTAGATGTTGACCCATATATCTGATCTTGGACTTGTTGACTAAGGACATTTAATTTGGGTATTTAAAATAGATGGGATTTATAATCCCTAACACTAATTAATTTGAGTTTTTTTAAATAATTACTAAGAAATTTTTGTTACATAAAATGATCTAAATAAATTAATGAATAATTAATGAATAAATTAAGAAATTTATTAGAATTTTACTCAAGATAGAAATCGATTGGATTGATCAGATTGAAATTTGAAATCAGCGTTTTAAATATTTCAGTTTAGAGGGTTATTACTTAGGTAAATATTTTTGTTAGATATCTTTATGAGATAAAAATTGTTGATTTTATTTTTTATAACATGAATAGTTTCACATAGTATTTTAATACTGATTATATTCAAAACTAACCCCACCATTTATCAATTAATAATTTAGCGACTTCAATTTCATTGTCACTTCAGTTCTTGAAAATTGCATTTTTTCAATATATATTACACTACAACAAATTTAACTTTTTGCGACATTGAATTTAGTCGAATTAAAAAAATGCTATTAATTCATATTTTTAATGTTATAAATATTGGTTTTTATTTAATGTTTCACCATAAAGTGATTAAGCGACACTTTATTTGGTCTTTTAGTGGCATTTGTGAAAAATTTCACTAGATCTTATGCCGCAAAAACTTTTGTGTGATTTTTTTTAATATGCTGCTAAAGAATCTAATAAATGTCACTAAATCGTCTATATACACTATTAGCAATTTGAAATAGCGACATTTAAATTAAATGTCGCTAAATATATCTCACTAAAAGCAAATTATGTTATAAAGTTAATATTAAAAAGTTCATGCATAGCACGAGTTTTATACTTGTATTAGATAAATTAGGTACTCCATCTTACCTAACAATGGTGTATGCATTTTTATAATAATAATAAACCTTAATAAAATAATTTAAAATTGAAAAAATTACCTAGAATAATCCACCCTTTTCATGATTTTCCTACAATAATCTCACCTATTTATTAACCATGAATAATCCCAATTTTAAGAGGCATTTGCCTAGAGTAAACTTATGTAATTCGATGACCTGCTATAGTAGGTAATTCACCAAAAAAATAAACTGAACATTAATGTAAAATTAGAGATAAATGTTGTTCATTTATATAAAACAATAATAAATGATAAAAAATCAGAAACTTTTTTCAACATTTTTTGACATTTTATTCGTCATTTTATTTTGATTTATGTTTTCTTTTAGAAAATAAAACTTGCTATAGCATGTTATCAGTTTACTGCGTTTACTCTAAAAAAATACCCTCCAAAGTTGGGATTATTCATGATTAATTAATAGGTGAGATTATTGTAGGAAAATCGTGAAAAGATTCGATTATTCTAGGAAATTTTTCCTTTAAAATTTCATGTTGTCATTCTCACTTTTGCTAATATGATTTTAAATAGGGAAATTTCACGTGGTAACCTCGAGATATTGGGTTTTCCATGTGGTAACCAAAGATTTTTAAAAATCCATCCGTTAACCCTGAGGTTTACCCAATTCATTCAACGTGCACACGAAAAAGTTAAAAACATTAGTGTAGGGAGCTTAAAGCATCTTGTACGTTTTTTTAAAGCATTAATCAAATCACATTGCATCGGTAACATGAATTTCCACCAAGATTAGGGTTTCAAAACTTTTAAAGCATCTAGCACAATGCATATTGACATTCAGCAGTTCTCCATCAATAGTTACACATTCATTCAACAATTAAGAAAATTAGGGTTTTTAAATTTATAAAGAATTTGAATAATTTGCAATCAAATTCAACAATCAGCAAATCCATTACAAATTCACCAATCAAATACATTCAATAAATCGATTACAAATTAAACAACATGAGTTAATTGAATTCCATTCATGTAAATATAACTTACTTAACTCTATTGACCTAGGGTAAACGATACAAAATTGGGGAAGAAAATGTCGACCTTCATCCACTACTAGTTGAGAGCTCAATTTTTTGATCTTTGGAGATATGATTCATTGAATTTGTGTTTCAAATTTGGGGATTTAGAGATTTAGGGGAATTGGGGTGAAATGGGGGAAATGTAATGTAAGTAGTGATGGCCACGGCCGTGGGTTGCTTCGTTCCGTCCACCTGTTCCGTTCCATTTGGAACCGACCGACGTTCCGTTCCATTCGGTTCCGACGGTTCCAACCGTTCCTTGGCGGTTCATGAGACGTTCCAGGTTCCAATTCCGAGTGTTGGGCTGGACCATCGTTCCGTTCTTCGATAAAAACGCGGACGAACTTCGTCGATTACTTGATTATTAGCGAAATTCATTGGTTGTCACGTTCTTATTTTTCCTTTAATTTTAATAAAAAAAATACTATAATAATGCGGACGTACCTTCGTCGATTACTTGATTATTAGCGAAATTCATTGGTTGTCATCGTTATTAAAATATTTACTAAAAAGAAGGAATAAATAAATTAATAAGAAACGAATCAACGATAAAGATCATAAATAAAAAAAAGGCGAAATTCATGGTATTTTATTGATATTTCTTTCCACCGTTCTAAAATATTATAATTACTTTGGTCGATTTCAAAGTGATGTTTAAGATAATTATCTAATTCTAAATATGAAGCGGAGGAGGAGGAAGAAGATGACTAGAAAATTATCATCTCGACTTATTATGTTAGCGATTACGGGATTATAATAATGGGAGCGTCGAGCGCTTAGCGCCTAGCGTATCAGCGACTTGGGTTATATATACTAGAATAATGGTCATAAAGGTCCGCTAAAGTTTTTACAATTTCCTACACAATTATGTACATCACTAGACAGGCGATCTAATGCTTTGGTACTAAATTCCTATTATTTTACTTAGGTTTCCGTCCTAAAACACCGGATCTAAAATTGTCGAATTCCATAAATATAAGGAAAATTAGTGAAATACGCTTTCCACTTATCCATCATATCTGCAAGAATCGGCTTTAAAAAAACGTTACTATCATCATGAGAATGTTTAAGAAGATGATAAAAAACAATATACATTCACTTATTACTAAGTGAACGTTTGGTTCATAAACATATGAAAAATCTTAGTTTCAGTGGACATATGATAATTATGGTACTTTCAGTCATTTTTGTGGGTTTAGGGTTGTTTTATGTGGTTTCACTCCATTTCGGTATTCCATGTCCAATTTGTAGCCAAATGGGTGAATTATGGTACTTTGAGTCATTTTTGTGGGTTTTTGGTGCTAATCATGTTTACAAGGCTCAAAGAACGTATCAATGTATCAATTTTGTCAAGCCATGAAGAGTAAAAAAGCAAAAGAGTAGAAAAGTGTTGTTAATGCAAAAGTATTAAGGTGAAATTTGATACATGTCTACTCTTTTGGCTATAACTTTTGATAGAAATATCTTATTAATACAAAGTTTGCGGCATTGGAAACTAGACTTCAAGGGCTTTCCAACGGTATATTATATGTCCGATTTCGATAACCGAGCAAGAAATGACGAGCGTTTGAAGTTGATGCAGTTTTTCAGCTCCGGTTCCGGTTCCATAGAACCGTTGGGCCGGGTGAACCGGTCCGGTCCGGGTTCACGGTTCTGGGCGGTTCCACTGAACCGGTGGGGCGGGTGAACCGGTCCGGTCCGGGTGAACCGGTCCGCGGTTCTTTGGTCCGGTTTTTTCGGTTTTTTCTGGCTTCCACCTGCTCGCAACTTTTCCGGCTGGTTCACGGTTTGCATGGTTCGGTTCCGTTGAACTGCCACTAACGTCCGCTCCGTTCCCGCTTCAAGCGGTTCGGGACCGGTTCGGGACCGGGCCAACCCGGACCGTGGCCATCACTAAATGTAAGGAGAGTTCAATTGGGGAAATAAGAAATTTTCGAATTTGTGTTGCTGTACAGGATGCTTAATGCTCCTTAAACTAACTTTTAAAATGTTTTCTATGTAAAAAGGTCACGTATAATGAACTGAGTAAACCTCTGGGTTACCGCATGAATTTTTAAAAAACTATGGTTACCACGTGGAAAACTCAATTTCAGGACCATGTGAAATTTTCCTTTTAAATATTTTTGATTTACAATTTTGGTAAACTAGATCAACTGGAAGTTTTAGTTGGAAATTTGGTTTGGACGAAAAAGTCTAAACTGAATTAATTTGATTTGGTTCGAGTTGAATTGTGGCCCAATTTGGTTCGGATTGAATACAAAAATAAAAAATACTCCTATGTTTTGTTTTTATGAAAAAACCAAACCGCAACCTGAAGTTTCACCCCTACCCGCAATATTAGCATACAGAGTCATCATAAAACATCCATTCATCAATATGTAATAGATTTTCAGATTTTAAAAGTATAATTTGGGATTAGTAGAAGTTACATTTTGTTTACAAAATCATCCCAACATATTCTAAAACAGTAACTCTCCTGTGAGAAGGCCTTAGCCGTGCAACTAGCCTAGGTCCAATAATTTTTTAAAAAATATTCTGACATACTAATTTCAAGACTTAAAAGGACAATTTCAAAACTTAAAAATCCTATTTTAAGACTTAAAAGGTCAATTTCAATGCTTTTAATATCAATTTTAATGTTTGAGAAATCATATTATAAAGCTGAAATGAGAATTTAATGTCATGCAATTGATCTTTTTAGTCTTAAAATTGGTTTTTTAAGTATTAAAAGGGACCTTTTAAGTCTTAAAATTGTCAAATTGCATGTTTTAAAATGCCAATTTTAAATTCTTGAAATTGGTCTTTTAAGTCTTAAAATTGATCTTTTAAGTCTTGAAATTGAAATTTTAATTTGTAAAATTGGTAAATAAAAAAAGTACAATTAGACCGGCCAATATGATGCGTCTCACAAGTGAGGCGGTCTCACACAAGTTTTTGTAATTATAAAAACACTTTAAAAACACAACATGTTGGCTCATGACTCGTGACTTTAACTTTTTAAGCTAACAGTCTCGAACATCTAATTGTGCAATATAATACCTACTCAATATTGTAATTCAAGAAAGGTAAAAACCTCAAGTTTAGTACTCAAATTATTGCATCTTTCCTACACATTTAGCTCTATTTGTTAAATTCGGTACAGGTACAATTTATTTATTTTAAAGGAAAAATTACCTAGAAAAATCCAATCTTTTCATACAATAATTACACTTATTGATTAATCATGAATAATTTCAACTTAAAGAGTATTTCCTAGAGTAAACCCAAACCACTTGGTAACCTGATGACTTGCTATAGCAAGTTTTATTTTTTAAAAAAAGATAAATTAAAATAAAATATCGAAAAAAAATGTTCAAAAATGTTTAAAAAAAATTCTAATTTGTTTTTACTAGAATTTTTTTATTTAAGTTTTCAAAATATTTTCTCTAATTTCATATTAATTTTCAGTTTACTTTTTTGGTGAATTACCTAATAGCAGGTCATCGGGCTACTCAAGTTTACTCTTGGCAAATACCCCCTAAAGTTGGGATTAATTATGGTTAATCAGTAGGTGCGGTTATTGCAGGAAAATCATGAAAAGGTTGGATTTTTCTAGATAATTTTTCCTATTTTATACTGCCTCTAATTCTTTTTAGCTGTCTCATTTCCTTATTTGGGCAATTCACCTCTATGCCCCATTTCTATTTTAAGACTTACATTTATAACTGGTCCTCTCATTTTCTTAATATAAAAAATACCCAATATTGCACATGAGTCTACTATTTTAGGTGATCACCTCATTTTCTTAATATTTGCTCCCAAACCAAATGAGACCACTAAATTGAATTAGAGAGAGTATTATTTTATATTTTTAATACCCACACAATTTATAGTCTTAATTCATTATCAAACATTCACTTTTTTCTTAAAAATACCATTAGGGGTGTAACTAATTTGGTGAAAAACCGAACACCGAACCAAACCAAATCGAATAAGTAATTTAGTAGGACTATATTTTAAATTTGGTTTGGTTTGGACTTAATTTTAATTATAATTCGATGTTCGGTTTGGACTCGGTCTAGGGTCCAACAAATCTGAAAAACTGAATAAACCGAAATGTTAAAGGCATGTTATATCTTCCATTTGATTTGTTTGAATTTTTGTCCTTATTTTAGATTTTTGTTAAAAGTTTTTTACTTGTTCAAATTAAAAATTCTAAATTTATTTATATCTATTTTGGAGTTTTAGAAAGAATAAGTTTGAAACAATACATGTAAATTTATTTTTCGGTGCAAAATATACAAATCGACGCAATTCGGTCTATTCGGTTCAATTTGGATTATAAATATTATGATTTGAATTTGGACTGAAAATATCAAAATCGAATTTTATTTAGCTTAATTTGAACTTGTATCGAATCCAAACCAAAAACCAAACTTTTACCCTAAATAGATCGAAGTATAACTCTTTTCAATTAATACCCTCTTATAGTGGACTAATGGTCGATTTTGCCTTTGGCCTGCCAACAAAAGATCAAATTTTATGAAAGAGAAATAATTTTCTTTTTCTTTGAAGACCATAGACCAAATATAGTGGACTAAAATTCTGAGGAAAATTCCAAAACAAGCAAAAAATAAAATAAAAAATAAAAAATAAAATCAATAGTACTCGTTTAATAGTTTTACTTTTTTCGTCATTTCAAAATAGCATGACATCTCTTTCTTTTTAAGTTTATCGCATCTACTCACCCGGTTTATTCAATTTGCATCATTTTTTATTTTGGTTCCTTTTACTTAATTTGCGTTATTTTTATTTTTGGACAATGCTCATCACTTTCTTTTAATATGATTCATACAATTTAACTCTATTTTAATTTTATTCACACATTTATTTTCTCTCCTCATTTATGATCACTTTCTTAATAATTTTATGGGCCCTTAACTATTAAGTAGACATAAAAAAATTATATATTTATTGTTGTAATAACAAAATGTATATATCATTGATCAATATATATATTCATAAAAGCATCTAAATTGAGAAATTTAATTATAGACTACTCATAAACTTGATGCTTTTTTATACTCATAAAAGTTTTATCATCGAAAAATTACTAATTTAAATTAGTAACATTATAACATAAATTAATAATCTAACGTCAACACACTAACACAAAATTAAAATTATAAATTTTCTAATAAAATAATTAAATTAATCAATGAAATTTACACACATAATAAATTAATAAATTAAAAATTACTTTAGGTAGGTCAGTTGTGATTATTAGGTTTTAATTTACAAATCAAAGTTTTCTTTGAAAGAACAAATTTTTAAATGGTGATATAACCATTAATTATGAATTAAACATAAAATTAAACTCAAAATTAAATTGTCAAAATTAAAATTAAATTTTAATAAATTAAGAATTATGATTATGAATTAAGCATAATAAATTCCAATACAATGATGCCGAGATGTCGCATCCTAATTGCTGTTTTTTGCCGGCGGGTTGACGTTGGTGAGCAGTTATCAATAGGAGAGTGTTCCATTACTAATTCCTAAGTTCATTACTATCAATTACGGGTGAAAGTAATTTGATTAAAAATTGAAAACCGAAAATCGAACCAAACCAAATCGAATAAGGAATTTCGTTTGATTTTTTTTTTAAATATGATTTGGATTTGAAATGATATTTTTAACACCGAAATTTTACAATTTAGATTTGGTTATGCAAAAGAAAAACCGAAAAAACCGAACCTACACCGAAATATTACATGTTAAGAGTATTATGTTTTGTTTTGGGCCAAAAAGCAAAGCCAGTCACTCTCAAAAAAAGACGGCCCAAAAGCAAACCCTTATTTCCCTTCGAAAAACCCTAGTAAACTCACCTTTGCCGTTTCTTTCACTAAGAGAGAGAAAAAAACTTGGTTGTCTTCTTCATTTAGTTTATTTCTTTCTTTCACAAAAATTTATGAATGGAAAAATCAACAGGCTTCACTCCTTCTTCCTTTGAGCATGATTGCTTTACCATTCACGTCTTCATCATCAAGCCTTCATGCGTCTTCATTTTCAGTTATTTGGTTCATCAATGGTGACATTTATATAATTTCTCTTTTATTTATTTAAGACTTGTTAGGGTTTTTTTATAAGATTTTTATGTATATTTGTTCTTCAATTTTATATTTTGTTTCTCTGATATTTCTTTTGTATCTTTTTGTTTTTCGATTTGTTTCATATCAAATAATAATCCTTTATATTCAATTAGATTCATATATGTTTCTGCGTAGAAATCGAGTTAAGTCTCCCTGACTGGAAAGTGACCACTTGATGTATGTCAACGGCTGTTTGAAATGTCCGAGTACGGATTTACGGCAGAATACCTACAAAACGAACAGAATTACTTGTCCGGAGGCTGCTTCCCGGAATGTCCCTCCGACGCTCAAGTCAGTGGTCGGTTTAAGAATCAATAGTGAAGACTAAAAATGGTAATTTAGAGAGAGAGAAAGCATTGACCCATAAATGACATTGAATGCGGGTATTTATAGAGCAATAAATGACTTGGTTGGTTGTCCTAGGGGTATTTTTGTAATTTCGCCTTAGGATAGGCTTTGCTGAGGCGTTGACTGGGTTGTTGGGCCTTTTGACTTAGCCCATGAATTTGGGGCTAGTTGACCCCATAACATTAGCCCCACGCACAGAGGGCGTCGAGCGCGGGCATTGGCAGGCTTTGTGCGAAAAAAATCCAGAGCCATGATGACCTTTAGGGGCTAAGTATTGTGTTGCCTCGACTGTAGGACTCTGGCTACAGTGTCCGAATACTAGACGATCGAATAAGTGATTAATTGAACAACGACACCTTCTCGAGGTGTTCGAATACTATCTTGGCCGAATTGGATATGACCGAATAGGAGCACCCCCTTCCCTTAGGGTGTCCGAATACATTCTCAAAGTGACAGAATAGAGGCACCCCCTTCCCTTGGGGTGTCCGAATACATTCTCAAAGTGGCAGAATAGGATATGGCAGAATAGAGGCATCCCCTTCCCTTGGGTGTCCGAATACATTCTCAAAGTGGCAGAATAGGATATGGCAGAGAGGCACCCCCATCCATTGGGGTGTCCGAATACATTCTCAAAGTGGCAGAATAGGATATGACAGAATAGGGGTACCCCTTTCCCTTGGGGTGTCCGAATACCACATTGGCCGAATAGGGCCTTCCCCTTGACACTTAGGTGTCTAAATACCGTCAGGGGCCGATTAGGGCCTTCCCCCTTGACACTTAGGTGTCCCAATACTGTCAGCGGCCCATTAGGGTCTTTCCCCTTGACACTTAGGTGTCTGATTACCATCAGAGGCCGAATATGGCCTTCCACTTGACACTTAGGTGTCCGAATACCGTCAGGGGCCGATTAGGGTCTTCCCCTATGACACTTAGGTGTCCGAATACCATCAAGGGCCGAATAGGGCCATACACTTGACACTTAGGTGTCCGAATACCGTTTGGGGCCGATTAGGGGCACCCTACCTTCATCATAGGTTGTCCAAATACTTACATGGCCGAATAGGGGCACCCTGGTGATGGCTAACGAGCCCGAAGGACACTTGGGCTAATGAGCCCCAAGTTTGAAGCACAGTTCGGACCCCAATGGAGTCCATCCATGGAAGGGGTCGAACAGAGCATATACCTGCCGAGTTAGGCGGGTGCCGAATTTGGTGAGCCAACCTCCTCTTGAGGTGTCCAACTCCTAGGTGAGGGGCTGATGAGCCCCAAGGACATGGGCTAATGAGCCCGAAGTTTGAAACATAGTTCGGAACCCAATGGAGTCTATCCATGAAATGGGACGAATAGAGCATGTACCTGCCGAGTTAGGCGGGTGCCGAATAGGGTGAGCCAACATCCTCTTGAGGTGTCCGGCTCTTGAGTGAGGGGCTAATAAGCCCCAAGGACACATGGGCTAATGAGTCTCAAATCTCGCAGACTTGTCTTTTTTCTTTTTTGAATCTAAGGGCGTGCAGATGTCTGATGCCCAAATGAATCGTTGGACAATGTCCATGGCCTCTGAATATGTGGTGATATCATGTTCTAGTAACTTCCACTTCAACTTGGGTGTTCTCACACCATTTATAAGGGCAGGGACCGTGGTTGCATCAATGGCCCCGGGAATAGATAAAACTTCCTCATGAAATGTTTGAATATAGGAGGTGACAGACTCCCCCTCCTTCTGTATTACAGACATCAAGTGTAGATTGGATTTCTTCTGCCTTTTGGAGGCGACAAAGTGATCAAGGAATAAAGTTTTAAGAGCGACGAAACTATCTACATTCCCAGGTGGTAGGGACGTGTACCATTTTAGTGCCAGCCTTGATAAGGTAGTAGGGAAAAACTTGCATAGCATTGCCTCATAAGTAGTACTTACTGCCATATGGGCATGGTAAGATGCAATGGTTTGGCTGGGTCATCAGATCCGTTGAACGGCTTAACAGCGGGTACCTTTACTTTGTTCTGGTTAGGAATAGATAGTATCCTGGCAGAGAGAGGTGTGTTGAAGATGGTAGGGGCCGAGTGAGGGTCATCTCTCCTCCCGTGGTCATACTTTACATACTCTTCTTCGTAAAGAGGGCTGTGAAAAGATTCATCTATTGGCCCCTTCCCCGCTCTTCGGGAATTAAGATAAGTTCTTACATCTTGTTCTTGCTTTCTTTTGTTGATAATTTCTCGGGCATCAAATCTCGAGTTTCTAGATTGCTCAGGTATTCGGCTAGGATCCTGGCGTGTCTTCTCCTGCCAAACTTGACCTCGTGAAATCCGGCTAGGATGGGAGGCCGATTTCAGCACTTGTCGACCTCCCAAAAGTTAGGGGCGTCCCTTTCAAGCAGAATCTGCTTCGTCTGACGATGAGCTGAATGGAGGATGTTTTGTTGGGGCTGAAGGATTGCTGGCAGAGTCCTCACAGCCTGTTGGATCGACTCTTGGAAACGGGTGGTAATTGTTGCAGCGAAGGCGTCCAAGTCCTGCCTTGTAATGAAGTTAGGTGGCTGAACATTAACATTCGGATCCTGGTCGTGGGCGGAATTGGCTGAATGGTGTTCGGATTGCCTAGTGTTGGCTCTTGTGTTTCTTTTGGAGTTCATGGCTTTTGATTGTGAAAAAGTGAGTGAAAAGGAAGGTGCTTGTCTCTCTCCCCACAGACGGCGCCAAATGTTTCTGCGTAGAAATCGAGTTAAGTCTCCCTGACTGGAAGGTGACCACTTGATGTATGTCAACGGCTGTTTGAAATGTCCGAGTACGGATTTACGGTAGAATACCTACAAAACGAACAGAGTTACTTGTCCGGGGGCTGCTTCCCGGAAAGCCCCTCCGACGCTCAAGTCAGTTGTCGGTTTAAGAATCAATAGTGAAGACTAAATATGGTAATTTAGAGAGAGAGAAAGCATTGACCCATAAATGACATTGAATGCGAGTATTTATAGAGCAATAAATGACTTGGTTGGTTGAGGGGTATTTTCGTAATTTTGCCTCAAGATAGGCTTTGCTGAGGCGTTGACTGGGTTGTTGGGCCTTTTGACTTAGCCCATGAATTTGGGGCTAGTTGACCCCATAACAATATACATTTTAGATATAGCAGTTTCAAAATCGCTTTTTCGGTCTAATTCGGTTAAATTGGATTATTTTCGGTTCAGTGTAGTTTGGTTTTAAAAAAATTCAATTTGGATTTGGACTTGAAATGTGAAAACCGAATTTAATTTGGTTTGATTTGGTTTTGTGTTGGAACCAAACCGAAAACCAAACTTACACCCCTACTATCAATTACTATAACTGAATATAACTTTCTTCTTTTTCAAAAACCCTCTTCCTAATTTCCATATTTAATACTGACTTTTTAATTTCTAATTTCATTACTGACTAATTAGTAATTACTATAACTAAATATTGCTTTTTTCTTTTTCAAGAATTTCCTTCCCAATATCCATATTTAATACTTGACTTTTTATTTAATAGTTAAGTATAGAAATTATTTTATAATTAGGGTTTAAAGGTATTCTAACTTTTGAAAGTGGGCCCTGGGCACAAGCCCAGTTCGCCCCCCATAGATCCGGACCTGCCAATACTTGCGATGTATGTGCACAATCGTAATTGTTTAGATGTCGTTTATAGTTCTTTAATTGTTTGCCTTGTAGATTATTGTATAATTTTTTAGTTTCATTTACAAACTACTTCTTTATTTGTTACAAAGTAATAATGTGAAAAGAAACTACAAATACAAGATGATCTTTGTAGCGTCCCCTTTGTGTATGGCAACGAACTCTTTCCTTGTATGATTCACAAACCGAATGGAACACCGTAGAGAAGATTGGTTTGCAACGATAAACGTCACTCGGAAATCTTGATATAGATTGAAGGAGACAACGAAACTTTCCTTTTATGATATTTCTCCCACAAAGCTACTTGGGTTATGAGACCGAAAATTCAAAAAGAGATACAATCAATCACATCAACCAATTAGAACGAATCGATTTGAACTAAACGACTTTGTGTTTATATAGGAAATAAAATCAGAAAACTATAAAGAAGTTAATTCCGCTCCTTTATGTTTCAAGAGAAAATAGAGAAAGATGAAAAAAAATTTATTCTCTGAAAAAGTGATTTGATATCCATGCACCCACTCTTATATATAGAGTTGAAGTGTCACATGGATCCATCCAAACAACATCTGGTGATTACCTGATATAAATGATGTAAAACATCCGTTCATAACAACACTTTACTCCATGAAACGTAGCTTAGATTCACGAACAAACATGCTGTTTAATTTTGCTCGAACGAGCACTATAGGTGCTCGAACGAGCAGTTCATAAAACAACATCCATAAAGTTTCTACCTCGATACTTCAAAAGTGCTCGAACGAGTACCCAAAGTACTCGAACGAGCAAACACCAAAAACATCAAACAGAAGCATCTGAAGCAATCTGCCTGACCCACGAGCCAGTACTCGAATGAGAAAAAAAGTGCTCGAACAAGCACCAACATGCTCGAATGAGCAACTTGTCCGAGCACTCCATTTTTGGTTCGTTGTTGTGTATTTGCTTAGTCTATGCACATGTACATGATACTAAGCCTTGGATAAAATCCTACATGCTCTAAATCTCAACACTATTGCATCTCATTCTCATTTACGATCTAATTGTTTAATTTTCTGATTGAAAAATGAAAATATAGTCCTATGGTAATATGAAACTCTCATACTCTGCTATTTTAATTAAATGTCCAATAATCTTGCATACTTATCGATTCATATCTTCAATTTGTAGTATCTTTAAATGTATTTGGATGAAACTTATTAAAGATAATATTAATAAAATTTGTATTAAAAAGAATCAAACTAAATGTTACATGATTTGTTTTAAACTCTAATTTGATAATAAAATAAAAAAAAATACACCCTCTATCACATTTATTTTTTATTTTGCTCTGTCTCTCTTAAATTGTATTATTTCTATATTTAGACAATTTTCATCTACTTTCTTTTAATTTCATTATCATATTTTTAAATATTATTCCACTTCCTCTATGATGCAATTTTAAGAGCACAAATGAGTATAATTTAATTAATATTGTCAAAAACTAGTATGTGACATTAGATTAGAATAATATATCCAAAAACTTTTAGAAGAAAGTGAGATTTCATAAATAAGTGGTTAGTGCATTACTATCAAAGAGTCAGGTAAAGCCTTCACCAGTGAAAGCCTATGATGGACGAGTGGGGCAGACAGAAAAGTATCTGGTGTGAAAGGGAACTGTGGATGACGCAGATGTATTGCGCGTGGAAATTGTCTTCCACTGCTTGTTGATGACTCAGTGGACATTTCTATCTGCGGCTTTATGACGGATTAAGGCTTCCCTTTTCATTGATGTGATTGTACACCTACGCGCTCATGTTCTATGTTCCCGTAAGGATCAATCCTCTTTTCAATGCATTACTAATATCTCATTTGCTTTTTAGACGCTATTTATCTTTTACTTTTATGGCTCGTTTGATAGATATTAATAAATCGCGGTAATGAAAATTAAAAATTAATGTAATTTGGGTTGAAAAATCTCTTTGCTACCTTGATGTCCATGCTTGACAGCCTTCAAGCATCTCATTTTGTTCATAAAATCCATTCCAATGCATTGCCAATGGAAGATGTGGTATTACGTGATAATAGAAATTTGTGAAAAAAAAAACTTTTTTTTGATCAAAGTTTCATTACTGTGGGAATGACATGAAAGTTTTGATGAAATTTTACACTATAAATCATTTTCATTACCACCATTTAGTACTACTAACCAAAAGGACCGTTAGTTTCTAATTTATTATTAATCTATAAGTAAAAACATAGTCAAATGAAATCTTGTTTAATTCGTCTCAATACAAGAATTGTCAGGGGCGGAGCAAAGTATTCCAAGACCCTTTAAAATTGAATAAAGATTATCTTAATCTAAGATAAAAACTCAATACATTTTCTAAATACGTTAAAATTAATTTTATAAAAATAACTTAAATTAATTATTAAAATTTAAATATTCATTAGTATTAAGAAGGAATAGAAAAAAAGTAATGGGTCGACAGTGGCGGATCCACCTTTGGGCACCCCCTGGCACGTGCCCTAGGGTGAATTTTTTAAAAAAATTGAAATTTTGGGCTGGAGGAAAAGGCGACGTTTCACTCGCTTAGATTTTCTGAATGGGCATTATTATTTTCCGCCACCCTTTTCATTTTATCGCCACCCCTATTTTAAATTAATTAATTAAAATTACGAAAATGCCCCTGAACTTTAAACTTTTATATTGAGGTTTCATAATCGACCTTGTATAATCTCGAACTCAAAAACTGTAACATCTCTCTAAAAATCAATAAAAAAATCTATAAACTACAAGAAGTTAAAAATAATTATCGAAGAACAATGGCGAACCAAAACAAGCATGAATACGATTCGGTAAGAAATTAATCGTTTTTAAAATTAAAAAAAATATTCAAAAAACACACTAAGACAGTACATCCAAATGTTAGGTGACCATGGTTCACTCAGACGTTTATTTATTTATTTTATTTATATTTACTTAAGTTATTTATTTTTTTAATTTTTGTTGTTGTTTTATTTGTAATTGTTATTTGCAGGACTTTGAAAACTTAGGAGATAACGTAGATTACTCAGATAGATTTGTTACGGATAGGAAATTTGATTTGGTAGATGAATTACATAGATTACTCAGCCATTTACTACAATTTTCATAAATAATTAAACATTAAGAACTAAAATAACATAACAATAAGTTCATTTCAAAATATAATAAATAATTAATAAATTTAATTTAATTAATAACTTTAAAAAAATATAAAATAATAATAATAATAACAAATTAATAAATAATTTAATTAATAATAACAATAATTAGTAATAAAAAAATAATAATAACAATTATTAATATTAATAAAATTCAAAAAAAAAAGGGAAAAATAGGTCACTCGCACAAATGGATTCGAGGCAGGTGGCTCACTGCTCTAAAAATGATGCGGCGCAGTGGCTGACTGCACAAAGCGTCTGGTGGACCATAGTTCACTCACGTTTTGTGCGAGCTACGCCACTTCGTCCTCACCCATTTTGTGCGTTAGACCCATTATTAATTCTTTTAATTATTATTACTAATTATTGTTATTATTAATTAAATTTTATAGTCGTTTTAAGTCCAAGGGCATTTTCGTCCTTTTATATAATTAATTTAAAATAGGGGTGGCGATAAAACGAAAAGGGTGGCGATTTATATGAATTGGGTTCTGAATATTCTCTAACAATTCTCCCTTCTTTCCCTCTAAAACATAAGACCCAAAAAAAACCCCTAAAACCTCCGCCGCTTGTCGTCCCAACCTCTGCCCGCCGACTGCTCAGCCATTAGCAGTGATCCGCCTGTCAATGAGCTTTCCCTTTAATGGGTATTGGTTATTAGAGCTTACAATTGTGATTTCTGCTCTCAAACTTTGTTATTAAAAATGGTTATAGAAAATGAGTTTTCTTCATCAAGACGTGAGGTATTCCTACTGGTTTGAGGATGTTGCTTGATGACGATGGTTCTTGAAAAACATGGTTGAAAAATCTTGAAAAGATGCTTAAGAAGTGATATTATAACGATTCTATTTCAATAATCTTTTGTTTTTCAAGTTTCAGTCTTTGAATTGAAAAGGCTTGAATAAGTTCTAAGTGCATGTGTTCACATGATTAATTTGCTATTTTTGATAGTTTATTTGGTGATTTTTTTTTATTTTGATGCTATAATTGATATGGTTTTCCTTAAACTTTTATTTTTTAATTTCTAAGTGTGATTGATCTACAATTACATGATCTTGAAAATGGATTCAGTGAGAAAAATTAAAGATTTGCTTATTTGTATGGCTTGTTTTAGCCTTAGTGATGGATGAGAGTTTTTGATACAAAAAAATGTTGAACTTTGCTAAATTTAATTCAAATGAGTTTTCAAATGAAGATTTGAACAATTGTAGTCCATTCATTACCTTTTATATATTACTTTAGCTTTGATTTAAGGTTATTGCAATTCTACATGTCATTTTGCATTAATAAAAAATATTTTAGTTGTTAATTTTACAAAAAAAAAAAAAATTGCCGAAATTTCATCCATTTATTGGTGCCCCATGAGACTTTAAATTCTGGATCCGCCACTGTGGGTCGATAAAGAATAATAAAAAATTGTAAAGTTTAAAAAAATAAAAAAAATTAATAAATAAAATGTTAATTATTTTTAGTGATTATTGATGTTTAATGAATGAGTGATACATAAATGATGTAAGAGAAGATGATAGGGGTTAAATGAGAAATGCTTTGGAAATAGATAATTCTTCTGTTCCATAATACTTGCTACATTTCACTTTTTACGCAATCCAATGCACAATTTCGATCATTAATATCTTAAACTACACTTAGCTAAAAATTATAAAAATTAAATATTATGAAAGTGCTATTAGACGATTCAAACAAGATCCCACTTGATTATATTTGCTCTTACACATTAGTCGTTATATATAAAATAAGCTCAAACAATGAATAATACTAATAAGTCAAATGTAGCGAGTATTTCAAAAAGAAGGAAGTAGAAGAAAGGAGTGAAAAAGTGTACTTAATATGATTTGATCATTTGACCAACAATATGATAAGTAAAGCCCCCACCAACTACTCTACCTAATTAATATGTTATTTTAATATGAATTTTTCTATATGAGGCCTTTTAGGTTTTGGGGCCCTGTGCAGCTGTATACGTCGAACTTTTGTTATTAATTTGTTGTATTTTTTCTTCTTTCTTGTAAACACTTTTTATGGAGAACTTCATTAAGAAACGAAAAGAGTAGTAAGTACTCCGATAAAACAATTTAAATTGATAGATGTGAAATTTTCTTAAATACATTAATTAAGTACCCTTAAGTTATCCTATGTTCTTTAAAAAATCAATTCGAAGTGAATGTGTTTTTTTATTTACCTGGTGTTAGCGTTGTTAAGCTAAAGTAACGTACATATAAAACTAATTAATCTTTGCTAAACATTTCAAATAACCAGGTTGTCTTAGTTTTTTTTTTTGCATTAGATTTTATCAACGAAGGGTGTATTCTTTGAGAAGTGTATTCTCAATGTTTATGTAATGCAGAAACATTTTTTCTTTGTATGCAAGGCAACAGTAGAAGATTTTACATGATACGCATGGACTATCATCCATTTGGAGAAATTGTGTTAAAACTTTACAATACCTATGAATAACACTAAACACCACGCAATGCATTTATTATTCATCTAAATTGAAAATATAGTGGCAGAATTAAACATATTCAAATAACCTTACACATGTTGTGATTTGAACAGAAGGGCTAACATTTCGGTTTTTTTCAGCACTTCCACCTTCCAATTTCCATTACAATATATTTATCTGCAGTCTGATCTAGACCTCTTCATCTCTTTGATCATTTTTTCACACTTCAATTCATCGTGCTTAAAAAGAATTCGTTATAAATATAGATACCTCAAAATGACATCTAATATACAATATAAAATATTTCATAGAGAATATGGTTTATGTAGCATATGCAACTCTCCATCGAAACTGCTGTATAGGTGCTTTCATCATTTTTTCATTTTGACATTAATTTGCTCTCTAATAGATTATGAATCTTAAGTGCATAAGAATTCATAATACCATTTCGTTTCAGGCTATTACATGCTGGAAACTTTTGTTATTAATTTGTTGTATTTTTTCAACTTATCATTTTCTTAAATACTTAGCATTACTTGTGTAAACATAACTTTTGCGGATATCAAAATCCACATGTTAAGTTATCACATTAGTAGATGAAAGATGTTTATTGATAATACATTTGTAAAAGTTGTTTATTGATAATACAGATAATTCGTTGTTTATTTGAACAAGATAAGTTTAATAGCATATGTTCATGTTTTAATTAATACGTTAACCTATCATCCATCTTGAGGAATTGTTTATTGATAATATAGATTATTTGAGGTTATTTTAAAAAAGATAAATCTAATACCGTACCACAAGTTCATTCATTTGTAAAATTTGTTTCATGATAATAAAGATAATTTGTGGTTTATTTCAACAACGTTAGTTTGATAGCATATGTTTATGCTTTAATATGTTAACCTATATCATGCATCTTGAAGAACTGTTCGTTGATAATATAGATTATTTGAGGTTACTTTAAGTAAGATAAGTCTGATAGCGCATGTTCATGCTTCAACATGGTATTTTGATCTCTGTGTGGCCTATGATCTATCTAGAGAGTTTGTGATACTTGTTATTAAATACATGAACAATGTAAGCGAACAACAACAAATACAAATTACTAATCAGTATACGTAGTTCATCTATCGATGAAGCAAAGACCTGTATAATAAATTCCTAGAACAAGATAAGTATAACAACTTTTTGCGTATTATGAATAATTCAAAGAGAACAAGATCAACCTCCAAAAAATTATATGTAGTTGATGAACAATGGTTAAGCTAAAGAATATAATCTTAGTCTTTTGTTGAAAGAAATCAGTAAATCAATTATGTTGAATTTACAAGACAAATTTATTTTTCATGTCTAAGGTGATCTATAAATTATTTAAGTTAATTACATAAATAAACAATGCCATATCGTCATATCTTAATAATTGTTACTTTATCTTTAAAGTATAATATGTTTATTATTATTATTATTATTATTATTATTATTATTATTATTATTATTATTATTATTATTATTATTATTATTATTATTATTATTATTATTATTATTATTATTATTATATATGTATTTTTTTGAATATTATATATATATATATATATATATATATATATATATATATATATATATATATATATATATATATATATATATATATATATATATATATACGTAAACCTTATTGACAACTATTGTTTTAAATAAAATTACACCGTTTTAAAAATATAATTCACATGATTTATATATCGAGAACTAAATGAGTGATTAATAGCTACTTATGATTTATTAAAGATCTTTTTGCCGTAGTAATTTTCGTTGTACGTATTTCATTTTCAAATGTAATATGTAGGCTAAAGAAACAATGTATGTGAATAATAAGAATGATCAAGTGTTATTATGTATTATTGATAAGTGCAATTAGTTGCACTCATCATTTATATTTTTGTGTTCTTTTTTGATGTTTAGAGGCGGTTTAGGGTCGTTTTATGTGGTTTCACTCCATTTCGGTATTCCATGTCCAATTTGTAGCCAAATGGGTGAATTATAGTACTTTTGAGTCATTTTTGTGGGTTTTTGGTGCTAACTATGTTTACAGTGCTCAAAGAATGTATCAAGCTATCAATTTTGTCAAGCCATGAAGAGTAAAAGAGCAAAAGAGTAGAAAAGTGTTGTTAATGCAAAAGTTTTGAGGTGAAATTTGATACATGTCTACTCTTCTGGCCATACCTTTTGATAGGAATATCGCATTAATGCAAGTTTTGTGGAATCGGAAACTAGACTTCAAGAGCTTTTCAACGGTATATTATATGTCCAATTTCGACAACCGAGCAAGAAATGCCGATCGTTTGAAGTTGCTGCAGTTTTCCAGTCCAAACCGCCGAGTCGTCGGTGCTATCCTATCATAGGGCAGCCGAGTCGGCGGTGCTGTCCTGTCATAGGGCAGCCGACTCGGCTGCTGCTTCTGATTTTTCCGCGCATTCTTTTTTAATTACTTTAATTTTGATTTATTTTCTTTTATTTTTATTTTAATTAACCTCTTAGGGTATATTTAGTGGGTTCATTAGAGGCATATGAGGTTAAGCCTCCTTGAGGGAGCATGAGTGAGGGAGATTGAAACCCTCTTCTTCTTCCTCCTTCCTCCTTAATCTTTCTCCATTGAACACCATTTTTTGTTCCTTGTAAGCTTTTAATTTCTTGTCTTTCTTATTAGTAGTTTAATCTTTCTTTATCAATTTTGTTTTAGTTTAATCTTTCTTTGTCAAACTTTAATTATTTTCTTAGAAATTGTCATTCATTAAAAGTAGTATTGTTCTTCATATTTTTTTGGCTCTTGGATCATTAATTGTTTGTCTCATAGTTTAATTATTGTTTTTCCTTGCAAATTTCATTATTATCATCTTTTATCATGCTTAGTTTCATTCTAGGGTTTTTATTTATTGTTTTTACCATGATTAGTGAGTAGATCCATTTTCTAGGGTTAGAGTTTTGAACCTATTAGTTGAGTATGATTTGATTCTTGGATGTGTCTATGAAACTAAGGATTAAAGTGGTTAAATTGTGCTAATTAACCCTAAATTAAATATGCTTTGTTGGACTAGTCAATAAACCTAGCGTGTGAGATTGGGATCGACTTTGCTTTAGGGTAAGTTTTAGTTAAATTCTTATTAATTCGTTCAATAAAACTAGCGTGTGAAAACCGAATTAATAGGGTCTAAATCTAATAGTTAATCAACAGAGCGAGAGTTTGAGATTAACAAGATCATGTTTAACCACGAATTTAATCCGAACTTCATAGACATTAATGAGAATTGAATCATACAAGACTTTAGGGGATTCCGACACCCTAAATTTCATCATCACATAGTTTAACCTCATCTTTACTATTGCATTTGTAGTTTTTAGTACAACCAATCAACAATCTTTTTTCTCACTGAGCAATATAATCAATCGAAATTACCAAGTTTCTTGTCCTAGCTTCCTTGTGTTCGACTCGCGACTACACGTACACCGTGTGCTTGCGGTTAAAATAAAATTTGCACATCAATTATTAATTAATATTCTAGTACATTCAATTAATAAAATGCTATAATCACAACCTACACTACTATTATCATATGTATTATTATTACACTATGCTAGATTTTATTTAAGACATCATCTTCCCCTCTCTCACCATTCACTTGTTTCCTTTTTCATCTTCCTTGCTACACTCTTGTTTTTGCTGAAGATTATCAACAAAACAGTTCATTCTGCAAAGGGCTGATTTAAGATCAAACACTCTAGGTTTGCCTTTCTTTTAACTTCTTCTGAATTTTCAATATAATTTGATATTTATTTTGGTGTATTTCTGGATTGATGAGTAGAGGCAATATTAAATAAGTAAATCTGTGGTATAGTTTTCATTTGCTTGAATTTTGCATGTAACATTTTTCTCTTTTTTTGTGTCAATTTAGTTTACTATTTCCTGGGTGTAATTTTTTAAAAATTGTTGCTTTTAGTTTTATTGGCTAATCTACTTTATAGTTGTAGCTTTCACATTTTTGTTGGCTAATCTACTCTATTGGCTAACGTATTTCTGAAATGCTTAAGGCTTGAGTTCATGTTATGATGCAAGCTTAAGTTCATCACTCTCAAAATGATTCGATGGACTACTTTTGAATTTGGTTTCCTTGTTTGTCTATATTTCTAAAATGCTTAGTATTCTAAGTTAAATTTAATGCATTTTTACTGTGATTTTATAAGGTCTTGTGATATAATGACAACATTTAATGGTTTTTCATGTTTTAGTTTACTTGTGTGTACTTGACAAAATTTTCTAGAATACCATCCATTTTTAACATTATTGTAGTACTCTTGTTGTTTTATTTTGAAGCCATTGTTTGAGGTTTGGGTTACAAGAAATCAGAAAATTATGGTCGTAGATCGACAAGGTACTAAAGGTAAACACTTTATCCCTTACTCTTCGAAAACCATATCACATGCTTCAGAAAAATGTCTAATGATGGATAGTTATACATTTAACTACAACTTAGAATAAGTTATTGTTTTATATCAAAAGGATCTCTGTTTTTTAATATGTCTATGATGTTAATTTAGATTTTAAAAATTTTCAGAAATATATGGAAGAGCATTCCTAAAAGCCAAAAGGAATCATTCGATTACTTTGGATAGTGTGCAATTTTACAACTTCTTGTGCAAGAAAAGTATAGACTGGAAAATTGAAAAACATAAAAATATTTTGTCAAAGGAGTATGTGTTAGTACCTATTGTTTGTTGGTATGTATTCACATTAATTACTTTCTATCCTGGTTGTATTTTTTGAAAATGGCTTTATTTGCAATTGAGTTATATTTGTATATTGCCTAGCAAATGAATCAACCAATATAAATAGTGATTCGTTTTCGAATGTTTTTAAAGTCTTGTTTATTTGAAACTATAATTAAAAATGGACAACATATACCATCACATTTCATAATGCTATTTTATACATTTATGTGGGGTGTGCGTGCTATTGTTATTGACATTTTTGTGTATTAATATTATTGTATACTAATATTGGTAATGAGTAGTTATTGCGGTGTATGTTGTTTAGTATCGTTGTTTTGTTGACATCTTTATTGCTGCTTTATTGTGTCTTCATTGTGTACTGATGCTGTTTCTTGTGTGCTTTTGTACATGTACTAATGATGCTCTCGCTGTTTTAATGTATACTGATGTTGCTTCGTTGTGGCTACATGTGTACAATTACTTTCTATCTGGTTGTATTATATGAAAATAGATTTATTTACAATGGAGTTATGTTTGTATATTGTCTAGCAAATGAATCAACCAATGTAAACACAAGATTGGTTTCAGAATGTTTTTAAAGTCTTGTTTATTTGAAACTATCATCAAAAATCAACAGCATATACGATCGCATTTCATAATGTTATTTTAAACATTTACCTGGGGTGTGCGTGCTATTGGTATTGACGTTCTTGTGTATTAATATTATTGTTTCTGAATATGGGTATGTTGTGTACTTATTACAGTGTAAGTTGTATAGTACCCTTGTTTTGTTTTTGTCTTTGTTGCTGCATGGTTGCGTCTTCGTTGTTTTGATGCTGTGTACTGCTGTCATTTCTTGTGTGCTTTTGTACATGTTGTAACACCCGTATTTCCTCCCATACTTTGCGATTTTGGTTTCGTATAGGGGGTCGGAAATTCAAGGGTGTAACACCCCTGAATTTCTGACCCCCTATACGAAACCAAAACCGCAAAGTACAGGAGAAATTTTGGGTGTTACACATGTACTAATGATGCGTTCACTATTTTAATGTATATTGATGCTGCTTTGTTGCGGCTATGTATGTAATATGGGTATTGCATGTTCCTGCTATTGTGTACTGCCTTTCGTTTTGCTGTTGCACTTTGTGTTGTTGTTGATGTTGCGCTGCATTGTATGCCGCTGTTCTTATGTACATTGCATTGAGTGCTGTCGTTTTATAATTGCACTATTACTGAAATGTTGTGCACAACCCATTATTCACTCGATATGCACTATTAAGATGCTATTAACATGATGCGAGTAACATTAACATGGCATTAAAAGATAAGAATATATGATTTATATTATGCCTTTTTTAAGCTATAATTATAACGCTCACTACTTATTACATAATAACACACATTTATCACTTAAATCAGCTACCACCATTAGGTCTTTTTTCCTATATTTGTTTGTATATATTTTACTTACCTATTCGTATCATAGTCTTCGCAAGGTGCTATACAAGGTCTCGACATTGCCGTTTGTGCTACTACGCCACCAAAATAAAGTATTTGATTGGTGAGTGTGTTTCACTAACAATTCTTGTGTCTCTGGTTCCCTATACTGATGCACTGCATCGGGAGGGAAGTTGATGATTAAGTCTATTATAGTGTTTACGTAGCTCAGATGACAATGTCCAAAACCTTTATAGCATCATGCGAAAACTATTATGGTCAATCAAAAATATATTCTTGATGATTATATATGCATATCAGCTTCAGGAACAAATTTGTAAAATATATAGCGCAATTGATTGTATCATAATGTTAAGAACTTTCTTCAACATATATGTAACAGTAATCTTACTACATCTCTTATTTTCTGCTATTCAATTAATATAACTGGCACATCCATGTGAATAGTAACTTGACACCCTTTTGTTGTTGTTGTTTGAAAGTAACCTTAATTTCACATTCTTGAACATATAATTTGCATCCTAAGTATCATCACTTATGATAACATTGAACTTTTACCCAGTAAATATTTAGTTGCTTTACACTAGAATACTGATTTATGGAAGCACTGGTGAAACTTGAACACAATTTTAAGGAAAGCGAGGTTATCAAAAAAAAAAACTTCTACTAAAAATGTAGCTAATCAATACAATCAAAACTCATAACTTAAATTTTGAATCAATGTAAAGCTCGACGGTTTTTTTAACTCTTTAAAATCGTTTATAATCTCATTGACACTATATGTTGTTGTTATTTGTCTCTCAATGTATATTACTAAACTATCAACAGAATAATCGTTGCCTATTTCCTTACGATATCTTGTCTTCACTATCTTCATGATTGATTGTTTTATTGTCTGGGTTTTTAGTGATTAAGGTATTAACTAATTTAAACCAATTATTAAATAAAGATAAGAAAATTCAATTTAAAACATAAAACAAACCTTTATCTTCATCTGTGTATGGTAAGCTTATTTTTTGATCCTGACGATTTCTCCCAATTACTGTCTTCTTTTTTCGTTTTTCTTTAGTTGTTAAATGATAATTTCATTCCTAATTTAATAGTCTATTATTATTTATAAGGTTTTTTTAATTTTGTTTTAGTTATTGTCTTTCTTTAATTGTGTTGCTTTTATTTGTTGGGCTCAAATTATAAAAATAAAAAATGACGATTATATACTAAAAACATGCCAAAAATCTGGGAGGGGCGGACCGCCCCTAACTAAGTTGCACCATTGTATGGAAGTGATTGTTCAATTCAATTGTTGTTCTTTCCCCAACCAAAGTAAACTCTTGGTACAATACCTAACACTACTTATAAAATATTTTCTATGCAAAAGAAGTTAACAATTGTGATAATAATTTAGTTTAGAATTTAAAAAATATGAAAATGAATTCAAGGATCGCTTTGGTTAATCATTATTTCAGTATAAAGCAATCAGCATCCACCGGTGAAGCCTATTTTGTTAAGGAATAGGCCCAATCCTTTGTTATTGTGAGTGGTGATAATAGAAACTTATGATATGCGTTAAGATTGGGAAATTAGAGTTGTATACACATTTATCACTTAAATCTACGACCATTATTAAGCCTTTTTCTTATCCTTATTTGTATGAACTTTAGTTACTTATTCCTATCATAGTTTTCGCAAGGTGCTATATAGGCTTTAGATATTGTCGTTTGTGTTACTACAACACTAGCATAAAGCATTTGATTGAAGAGTGTGTTTCTTAACCAAGTAATGTGTCTCTGGTTTCCTCTACATATGTACTCCATCATGATAATCTAGTCTATTATGATATTTAGGGTAGCACGAATGGCAATATCAAGAACCTGTATAGCATCCTGCCGAGACTATTATGTTAGACCAAAAATAGATTCGTTAAGATTATGTGTAGCAGTGTTAGAACATATTTGAAAATGTATACAAAAATAGGATGTTTTAAAACATTAAGAGTTGTTTGTAACTTAGCAATAATGCTACAATATCTCATATTTTCACGAATTCATTTAATATGAGTCACATATCTATATAAATAGTAACTTGTTATAGTATTATTGTTGTTTGGAAGTAACCTATTTTCCTATTCTCAAATGTACAACGTGCGGCTTAAGTGTCATCACTTAGGATAGCTATAAACATTACTCGTTTATTAGCATGCTTATTCTCACTAGCAAATATTTAAATGCTTTCCATTAAAATAGTGATTTATCAAAGTGTTTCTTCAATTCATTTACTCCTTTTTACCCTACTAAAGTAAACTCTTAATTCAATACTTAACTTTACTCTTTATAGTACGTTTGCTCTAAAAGATAAAGGTTAACATTGCAATAATGATTTTCCTTTAGATTGGAACAATAAACCACATAAATAAATTGAAGGACCACTTTGGCAAATCATTATTTCATTGTGAAACAGATCAATATCCACAGGTGAAGATTTTAGTTGACTATAAAAGTGATTTTGGTTGTTAAATTGGGAATAAAAGTTGCAAAAGAAACCCACGTTGTGCGTTTAGATTGGGAAATTTTTGTTGCTTTTAGTCAACACTAATAAAATTAGAATAAAGTATCTTTTGTATAAAAATGCGGTTAATGTTAAGTTGTTAAATGAGATGAGGTATTATAGCAGAGTTACTGTTCAGTTGCAAAAGGTTGTCAGTGTTATAAGTAACGTAAGCATTTCTTAATCTATATAGAAATGTATTAGAGTAAGTGAATATGAGAAACCATGTTTCCTTGAATTGAGTGATATTCGTTTGTTATTGTATCACTATCTATTGTAATTGTTATTGTCTGCTGTTTATTTAGTTCGTGGTGTCAAAGCAATGTTCTTTTCTATAAGGATCGCTAGAGACTGGTGATTTTTTTCCACTTTGGTGTGTTTGTTAACGCAGACACTGAAGCGAGATGCATCTTGGTTCTTGATTCAAATAACATGGGTGCAAATTTAATTGAACCTGGTCTGAGAAAGTATGGTCCTAGATTCTAAGCCTATTCGCATTACCGTTTTAGGAAAAAAAACTATGTTATGTGAATAAGTGGGCTTACCTAACATTTTTATTTGCAGGTTTTGTTTACGATATATTTCAGGCCCACGGTCTGAGAAAGTATCACTATATATATATAAAATTCATGATGTTTAGAGATAGAGAGAGAAGGTGTGGCATGCGTAGCAATGATTATCCAGAAGCCGAAGAGTTCATGCATGGGAATGCTTTCCCAAAAGCTGAGAAGTTCAACATCTTTCATTGAAATCCTAACTGTCAACGTGCCCCGGCTGTCCGGTGGTCTGGTCATCCAGGGTTTTCCCGTCTCCCTTGGAGACGTGGGCCTCGGGAGCCTCCCCTGCCAGCTGGTGGTCATAAGTTTGGTGTTTCGGTTTCGTTGTTTGTCGATCACCTTCCTCGCGGTATTTCGTCGGAATGGCTCCGAGATCTCTTCTCTGAGTTTGGTAGAGTAGTGGACGTTTTTATCTCAAAGAAAATTAGGAAGGGCTGTAGTGATGCTTTCGGGTTTGTGAAATTTCAAAAATGGGCGGATGCAAAGGTTGCTGTGGAGAAGTTGAATGGTCACTTGGTTAAAAATTTGAAAATCAGCGTCTCTTTGGTCAGATATGACCGTGGTGGTAAAACTGTTCAACAACCCTTGAAATCAAATGGACAACATGGAAAAGCTCATAATGGTAAGAGATCAATCAAGTTTTCTTCTTTTCGTGATGGCCGGAAATATGCAGATGTGGTATCCGGTTCTCAAAAGCTTTCGAAACCTGCAAGTAAAAGTAATGGCGATACCATACTAGTTTTTTTCACCCTCAATGTTAAAGATAACATTGACATAGTTCAAAAGCTGAAAAATGGTGTGATAGCAGAATCTGCCGAACCCCTTAACCTCCTCAAAATTGTGGCCTCGATCTCGACATTAAACCTTCCTATTTTAGGTATGAATTCTCTCTCTCCCTGCAATATGGTTATTTTCTTTGAGGGTGCTGATGATGTCCATAAAGCCTTAGAAGATGGTAGTGTCCTATGGAACTTCTTTGATGACATTAGAGAATGGACCGAGGGTGATTTCTTTGCTGATAGATTGGTGTGGATTGAGTGTTTCGGCATTCACCAGAAATGCTGGAGCTTGGAGAACATAAGAATGATTGGGGAAAAGTGGGGACCTGTGGTTCATATCGAACAACCGTCCAACAACTTTCATAGTCTCACTCATGCTCGGTTATTAGTTCATACTAAAGCACAAAACAAGATGAAATCAAAATGAAATGAAACTTATTTGTAAATTAGTTTTGAAAAAAAATAAATATTCTCAAGTCGCACAAAATTTTTAAAATTCTTAAAATTTTTTAAAATCAAATCGATCTACATATTCTACATTTTTAGATTTGTGTCTATTTTAAGATTATACCTCCTCCGTTCCAATTTACTTGCAACAATAGATGTATTACATTATTCACGCATCACTCTAAATTTATAATTAGATTTTAATTTACAAGTTAAAAAATAGTTAAATTAGATCTTGTTTGATTCGTTTCAATGCAAAAATTATTAATATCAAATTGATATTTTTTTAGCATACATAATTAGAGATATCAAGAGTCAAATTAGTATATTAAACTGCGTGAAAAAGCACATGTTATAAGTATTTTGAAACAGGGAAAGTATTAATTAATTAAAGCACGATTACTATTTTTCAGTTTTTAAAATAAATTAAATTAAGCGATCGATTTTAGCTTCATCAACAATGCAATTATGATCATTTAAGTGAAATTAATTTAATTTTTATTTTTTTATAATTGTATTTGCGTCTAAGTTGCACTAAACTTAAATCCGAAGCATATTATAATTTATTTTACTTTTTTTAACTAATTTAAAAATTATAAATCGATTGACATTTTAAATTTGCGTTTTTATTGTGTTTACAATAGTCAGAATAAATCAAAACAAAAATTCATATATGACATTCACGTGGAGCAAGTGTTGAGTTCATGAGATTTATAGAGATAACTGAGTTTAGAGAATTTTGTGAAGAGAAAAGATAAAAATAAAAGTTCATGAAAAATATTGCAACATAATAACAATGATTGTGTCAAATAAGAAACATGTTATTTTTTTAACTATACTATAAGAACACGTCATTGTCAATAACTAGCAAATTCAAATGAACGGAATAGTAGTTAACAAACAGTATAACTGTTAGCAATGATCATCGGTTGCGTATAGGTCAGGTCTAATCAGACACGAACCCAAACACCTTAATTTTTTGTGAACCCATACCCAAACCAAGACTCTTACGGCCCGTCTAGTAGGTGGTACTAAACGGTGGTAAGAAACTAGTGTAATTTCGGTTGAAAAATCTCTTGGCTACCTTGATAGACATGCTTGTCCAAGTTCAACCATCTCATTTTCTTCATGAAATTCTTTCAAATGCATTACCATTGGGAGATGTGGTATTAGGTTATGAAAATTTGTAAACAAAAAAAACTTTTTGTGACCAAAGTTTCATTACCATGGGAATGATATAAAACTTTTGATAATATTTTACACTATAAATCATTTCCATTACACAACATTTATTACCACTAACCTAACGAACCGTTGGAGTCTAAAAACTTTGAACCCCTACACAGACCCCTCAGGGACCTTACACTTTCATTTTCAAAGTTTCATCTTAATAAATGGTCTGTGAAAGTTTTGGAGTAAAAACCTAAATTAAGACAAAAAAATATGGAAATAGGTTTGGAGAAGACATGTCACATTCTCAGAGATTGGGTAAATCTAAAATGATAAAAAGCATGTCAAATCAAATAGTCCTCAACCTTTTACTTGCCCAAAATTAGCAGATGTGATACGCAAGCAATATCAAATTACAAATCCTGCATCGGAGCAAATAGTAATATATACGTTCGTATTAACTCATTGTCTGTTTGTATCTTATAATTTTCATATATTTATCATTTTATATAGTCATTTTTAAATATTTTAAATCATAATAAATTAGTAAAATGAATATTAAGAAGAATTGAATAAGATATCCCCTAATATGCAATTAAAATTGATTAAAGAATAATCTTAACAAAAGAAAATTAGATAATAACAATAATAAATACGAGGGAGTATAAATTTGTTCACGGTCAATAATTATCCTTGTTTCATTCTCATAAGAGTTTATATCCCTCTAAACTATAACCCACTTATTCTCCTTAAAGATATGAATTAATTTTTAGTCAGAATTAAAATTGATAGGTCAAGTAAGACGCAAAAATATTCATACAACATTTTGTTAATGTAATGCTATTTGGTGCCTCTAATCTCGACTCATATCTAAGCATGATGTAGTGTTACATGTATGTAACTATATAATTTTTATATTGTGATTGACCTACATATGATCAACAACTCGAATAATGTAAGTATATATATAATTTTAAAAATAAAACTTAAAATAATAAACAATAAAGATGTTCAAATTTAAATTATAGTAAAATGACCTAAAATAAATTATAGCACCAAATAACAATTTAGAAATTTTGCAACACATTTTCGTGTCTGATGACATATTTAATCGTCTTTATGACTTTATCACATGTGAGAATTTCAAACATTTTCTACTAGTCACTATAAAACCCTGACATAAAATTATACATAACCATAGGACACTGACTGTTTTGAATCTTATTAATTTTCATCACAAAATGATAATATCAATACTAAATTAGCCCAAATTCATCACAAAATATTTATTTATTTAAATACTTACTATTAAGAAATATTTATTACTTGACACACACACCCTGCCCTGTCCCTTACTCATATCTTGCATTGATTTCCATGTACATATGACTTTAGCCATAATTTCAAAAAAACCTTTTGATTCTTTAATCTCAGAAAGTTTTTTTTAATTGTAAACTCATTTTTGCATCAACAAATAAATATTGCTTTGTAGTTTGAGCAATAATTTAAGTGTTATCTAATATTATCGAGTAATGAGTATATATTTATAGTTGTATAATCATTCAATATTGTACCGCATAATAATTATACTAAATGTTAGTATCAATAATACTAAATGTTGGTATGAAGATGATGATGATGCTGATGATGATGATAATAATGAAAAATTACCGTGAATAATACAACCTTTTGTTAATTTCCTTACAATAATACGAACTTTTGATTAACCATGAATAATACCAACTTTGGGGTGTTTTTTCCAAGAATAATACCAACTTTAGTTTAACTAATTTACTAAGTTTTTTGGTCATATAATCACCTATAGTTTGATTTTTAACATGTTAGGTATATTCTAGGAAAACATCCCCATAAGTTGATATTATTCATGATTAATCTATTCGGCCATAACAATTCATCACATAATCTCACCGTGGCCCACTCGTGTGGACACGGGAAACCTGTGGGCTTGGGCCCACAAACCCACGGGTTAAGAGCGTTGACTTGCACATACACTTTGTGAGTTTCATTATTTCCCAAAACCATATGGTAGTAGGAAGAGTAGCTCACTAATTATATATGCAAGTCAACAACCCACTATTTTGTCGATGTGGGATCTTGTCTCACATGTGAAGTATTTTCAACATAATCAAAAGTTGGTATTATTGTAGGGAAATAAGCAAAAGGTTGTATTATTTCAGGTAATTTTTCCTTAATTTAATAATTAAGTTATAAAAACATTGACATATTAGGTAAATCTGATCCAGATGACTATACTCTAAAATGACCTAACGTGAAAATAATGTGATAGAAAAATAACATGACTTCAAAACTTCTTTTCTGATAGTTGAGGAACCTAATTGAGGACATTAGTTAATTAGATTATGTTACGGTAAAAAATCGGAAGCAATTAAATAATTAAGTATCTTCAGATAGATGTGGTGGTCAAACGGTGGTTGATCGAAAAACCATCGAATACCTAAAAATAAACACCAACAATCCCGAGGTGGTTCCGGCGGCGGTGCCTCCGACACCAAAGTTAGCTCTTCAGATAAATGAGTAAAATTGCCTAATAGGTCCTTCCGAGTACATAATGACAGCAAAGTGAATTACTACTTAGACTTTTATCTTGACGTGATACACCCACATGTAAAATAATATTTTTAGAGAGATAACCAAATACTCAATACTCTAATCTTTGTTTAATAAATAAAGGTTCGCCCACTTTTTAATAATCAAACTTGATCCTCCTTCCTTAATATTATATAGAGTAAGACTTAATATAAGAGTCATCCATAAGGGAATCATGGCAACATATTATACATGCCATGTAGGGCAAATATATGCATGCCACGTGTTACAACTATATGCATGCCACATATGGCCTTATGTGTCATACTCATTTATTAGATATATGTCACGTAGAGTTATATTAACATCCACTTTATCATTTATGTCTTTAGAATGTGTGATCTCATAAGTGTATTATTTTTAGCCTAATGCCTGTGGGCTTATATTTTATTCACCAACAATTGCCCCCCAGACTCTAGAGCTATAACATATAGGTCTGGAGTCTATAACTTTTGTTATACGCATTTCCATTTAATCATTCTCATAATGATAATTAAAAGCATTAATAAAATGCATTATTATAAAGTTACCCAACTCGCCGAGTGCTAATCTGCTGCATAATAAGATTTGTTTTTCTGGGGTGTTTCATCTTTCTCACTTTTCTCATGTCTGAGATGTTACTTCAGACACTTTATGGGATACTTCACTTTCCTTATGTCTGAGATATTACTTCAGACACTTTATGGGATATTTCATGTCTGAGATGTTACTTCAGACACTTTATGGGATATTTCACGTCTGAGATGTTGCTTTAGACACTTTCACCTTTCTCATGGCAGGCTCCTTAGTTATGGTGGACTAGGGCTTTCCTACTAGCCAAAAAACTGAACGCAGTTAGGTATCTTAACTGTATAAAGTCAGGGCTCACCTACTGGCTCACCTTGAACACAACTGGGTAACCTGTAACAGCCCAAACTTAAATCAACTTTAATATTTGTAACAGCCCAAACTTAAATCAACTTCATTATAGAGCCTTAATACAACTTAAGTTCTAACCTCAATCCAGAAAACACATTATCTTAAGACAGCGAAAGACTTTAATATAATAACAATATTTAACAAAATAAAACTTTGTATATTCAAAGTTAAAAGTATGAAACTCCCACTATTTTTTTTGGCACTTAAGGATGAATATGCTATTGTTAGATGTTTAGAACATTGGCGCCATTATTTGATTGCAAAAGAATTCGTGTTAAATTCTGATCATGAAGATTTAAATTCATTCAAAGTCAACATAAACTTCAATCTAGACATGCTAAATGGGTTGAGTTCCTATAAACCTTTCACTTCACTATTAAACACAAAGTGGATAATCTAAACACCGGAGCTGATGCTTTATCTAATAGATACTTGCTTTTGAGTACTTTGAATACTAAGGTTGTGGGAATGAAATTATTAAAGGATTGTTACATTGATGATGTTGATTTTGGAGAAATATTTTAAAAATGTCATAACAAACCTCAAGGACTTTTTTATATCGTTCAAGGATATCTCTTTCGAGGCAATCAATTATGTGTGCCTAGACATAGTGTAAGGGAGACTTTAATTAAAGAGTGTCATGAGGGCGAACTTAGAGGACATTTTAGGGAAGAAAAGGCCATAGTATTAGTGAGTGAGACTTTCTATTGGCCAAAACTTGCAAAGAATGTCATTCATATTGTTAAGAGGTATGTGCAATGCCTAAAAGCCAAAGCCCACAAAACGTCTCAAGGTCTTTGCCAACTTGTTCCTGCACCACAAAACCCATGGGACTATATGAGCTTAGATTTTGTAACTGGTCTACCTAGAACCTCTACCAATAAGGATTCCATTATAGTTGTTGTTGATAGGTATTCTAAGATGGTCCATTTCATGGCTTGTCATACTACACATGAGGCCGTTAACATTGCTAATCTTTACTTTAAGGAGATAGTAAGGCTACATGGGATAGCTTGAAGTATGGTAAGTGATAGAGATTCAATGTTTCTTAGTCATTTTTGGCTTACTTTGAGGAAAAAGATGGGAACCGAGCTTAACTTTAGTAATTCTAGCACCCTTAATTGATGAACAAACCAATGTAACCAATAGAACCTTAGGAATCTTTTTGTGTGCCCTCATTACTAAGAATCCTAAACAATTGGAACAATTGCTACCACATGCTAATTTTGTTTATAATCAAGTTCCTAGCAAGACCACCAATTTTTCTCCTTTCTTTGTGGTTTATAGCCTTGGTCCTTTAACCTTTATACAACTTACGCGTTTTCCTACACATTTAAGGCTTAGTCATGATGCCGAGTCTAAAGCTAATAAGATTCAAAAGTTACATAAACAATTTGTGGAAAAGATGGAGAAAATGAATGATAAGGTTAAACAAAGAGTGGACCAAAAAAGAAAAGAAGTGATTTTCAAAGAAGGTGACTTAGTATGGATTTATTTGAGAAAAGATAGGTTTCCCTCTAAAAGAAAATCAAAACTAGTGCTAGAATTGATGGACCTTTTTATATCTTGGAAAAAGCTAATGATAATGCTTATAGACTAGAGCTACCTAGTAGTTATGATTTTTCTTTTAATTTCAATGTTGCAGATTTGATTCCATTTCATAAGGAAGACATGTTAACAAGCTTGAGGACAAGCTTTTCCGAATTAGGGGAGGATGACATCGGATCACATACATCTAATGAACTAACTAAAATCAATATCTTAATACAACAAATGGAGGAAGCTCAAGTTCAAGGTCCAATTGTCAAGTCTTTTAATTTCATAATCACAACAATTTTTGAGTTGTTTCTTTAGTCTTGTATTTTCAATCATTTGAGTCGTTTATTTTCTGATTTATTATTTTTTTTTTCAATATTAAGTCTTAGATATGATTAAAGCTAGGTTTAGAATCAAGCTTAATCATTTCTCATGTTTAGTGATTTGAGTTGTACTTTTCTTTTATTTGAGTCTATTATTTATTTTACTCTTGGATCGAAAATTACAAAATATGAATCAAGCAAGCAATCAGCCTAAAGCCATATTGTATCAGCCGAGATTATCCATCAAATACACTCAAGAATCATCAAGGAAATATAGATATCATGAAGAAATTTGCAAATCAAGCCATGGGAATTTGTTTCCAAAAGATGAATTTCAGCCGTTTGAAACAAAGAAATGAACTCCAAAACTTTTGGCAACCTTTTGAAAAAGATCACTTGCAATCATGAATTTATCTATAAAGAAATCATCCAAAACATTTCTTAAAGATTCTTGCTAATTTTTAAGAGATATTATTCTACACTTTCAGCCCAAGGAGTATCATATGAAAAGTAAGCATGTATATTGCAAAATAAAGCTTAATGTAGCCATTGCAAATCAAGGCTTAATTCTGAATTCTTGCCTTGTCTATTGTAATCTTAGTAGAATTCCTTAGTATAAATAAGCTTTTAGTTCATGTATTCCAATTCATTCAATTTTGATAATATAAACAACCCTTTGAGTGATTCTCTTGTTCTCATTTGCAATTCATTTTTGCTTGGATTAGTTGAAGTACATTGAGGTTCCTTTGCTTTTCAATCTTTGGCTAAGTTTGAATGTGTTCTTAAGAGCCCATTGAATTAACTTGTGATGATTTCTGTATCAAGTTAGTCCTTTGGTTCAACCATCTTTTGTGGATTAATCAACATATCCTTTTGTTTTTCTTTATTACAAAAACATAAAAATATAATGTAACACCCCTGAATTTCCGACCGCTTATACGAAACTAAAACCGTAAAGGACGGGAGGAATGTGGTTGTTACATAAAAGAAAAAGGAAAAGAATTTTGATAAACGTTAAAGATTAACTTTAATGAGGTGAGTGAAAGTTCCGGCAGCATCCACCCTAAAACTCAAACATTTGGTAGAGGAGTTAGCACAGTAAAAACATTAAACTAATCTAAGGCATCATTGCCTTTAAAATCTCACAAGAAGGCGGAATGGTTCATCGCCGGCTTCTCAAATCGACATGCCAAGCATGGATCGTGGTTCCGGTGTCAACGCTTGTGTTTTTAACAGACTCGACTCTTTAAAACCATACAGGTTATAAACTATGCAACGAAGATAAAATATACAAAAGGATCGGACGACATGTGCCTCAAACCAAAAACATAAATAAATTTAAATACAAAGAAACTACATGTAGACTCAAAAACTAATACAGCATAGTACGCTTCAACGTTCTCACTCATTCCCCCCGTATGCAATGCATAGAAGCTCCATCACCTGTAATCTCTATCTATGATGTCCCCGCTGCTCAACGTAAGATCATAGACCAACGCGTCATAGCAGGGCCATCAAAGATGAGCCATCAACAAAGAAAACAAACAGTACACGTCAGTATTTAACATCATATCATAATAAGGCATAATTAGCATCAATAAAGTATGTCATAATATGAGGGTGATTTCACAACACTCCAAGTGTCAATCATAACCACTGAACATCAGTTCCTACTTCTCACTATCAATTCTATTTTCTTCGCTTCTTTTTGACTTCATAAGTTCTTTTCGACTTCATAACTTCTCGGTATCACTTGAACCAAGAGCTTAATCACTTTCAAATATTTATATATATGTGACTAGAGGCCACTATATTGGGGTTTGCAAGACCCACATGGCCACACCTCACCCAAAGGGCGGTGACGGGCCATACCAGCGCCCAATGGTAAAGTATGAACATGGCCCCGTACAGCGACCATATATAGATGATCCTACCTCCGGGAAATAAAGCCACTGGGGAACCAAACCAGTGGAGCCAGCATACCTAAACGTATGTGACTAGAGGCCACCATAGGGTTTGCAAGACCCACATGGCAACACCTCAACGAAGGGCGGTGACGGGCCAAACCGGCGCCCAATGGTAAAGTATGAACATACCCCCGTACAGTGACCATATATAGATGGTCCTACCTCCGGGAACTAAACCCACTGGGGTACCCTAACCAGGGGAGCCATAATATTCGAACAAATCTACTATTTCATCAATAAGGGACTCATTTCCATGACAACCAATAACTTTCTTACTCCATCACTAAGGGATTTATTCCCATTCCATTTCACCCTATCCAACACTTTCTTACTCCATCACTAAGGGATTTATTCCCATTCTATTTCACCATATCCAAAACTTTCTTACTCCATTACTAAGGGATTTATTCCCATTCAACTAACATAAATCAATCTCAATAACAAAGGAGTCATTCCCATTCAAACTAACGTAAGTCAAACTCATTAATAAGGGAATCGTTCCCATTCAACTAGCAATAATCAATATCATCAATAAGGAAACCATTCACTATTCCCAACCAACAATAAACAATATCATTATTAAGGGACTCGCTCCCTTTCAAACAAATTATGATCAGTTCGATATCAAGGGAATCGAATCATTCTCATTCAAACTAGCAATAATCGATCTCATCAATACTGAGACATTCACGATTCAACTAGTAATAAGCAATATTATTAATAAGGGACTCGCTCCCTTTCAAACAAATGATACCCAATCTCAATAACAAGGGAATCATGCCCATTCTAAATCATTACCAAACATTTAGCATACTAGCATCGTTCTCTACTAGTAACTTGAAAATCATATAATCAATAACTTTGATATTTCATTCGACGACGATTCATAGATAGTGTACATTATATATTTTAAAACAATTCAATATCGGTAAATATATAATGTAAGATGTATGCAAGGGTTAATTACTGCGTGTACGTACCTGTAAGCATCACTGCACGACTAAGAGTCACAAAAATCACCCAATTAAAGTTCTACCTTCCTCTTATGAAATGGGCACCTATATAGTTGGGAATAGAACTAATAAGTTCCCTTAACTACTTTGTCATACTAACTACATGCCCAAGTGACCACTATAACCCATTCAACATGAATTTTCAATTACCCTAGCACACACACAACTCGTTCAATACAAGTCAAAATCATTAGCTCAACACAACATAAGTCTTACAATTTTAATATAACACTTATACAACGATAAGGCAAATCTTAGAGTTATCAAATCGCGATATCATTTGTTACATTCCAAAGCTAGAAAGAACTATAATCAAAACAACACGACAAGTAACTTTAGCAACCATCGACGATAAGTTGACATTATGCTCTTGGCTTACTAACATTATGCATTATGACTTCAATAACAACCTAACAAGAGTACTTGTAATTCGCAACAATCAACCCACAACAATTAGTAATTATTATTCCCAATTTAACAACCATAATCACTTCCATAGTCAACTTAAAGCATCACCATTACTTATTATCACAACAATAACCAATCGACTAAGTGTTAAAACAACTTTTAAGGTTATTTAATCAATCATCACCAAACTATAGCATAAAACACACATCATTAGTAATTTCATTTCTAAATCCGAACCCTAGTCATGTCATGTTCAAAGATAATAATTTAACCATTATCCATAGCAAGAATCAATAAACTAATACACCACCATAATGTAACATAAAAGCCCACACCATTACTAATTTCAAAGATAACACCTTTATTTACTACCCATACTAAGATTCAAAGAAACTACTACACAATCAACACACAAACCATAATTTCTAATCATACTTCAAACCCTAAATCATAAATATGTTTAATTCATCCGTCAAACTCTTACCCATAAAAAGATTTAATAAAATTAACACAAAACCAACATCAAACTTAATTCACTAAATAAAACCCCAATTAAAACTAGAAAATTAATTAGAGAAGGGAAGACATGACTCACAATGGGGAAATAAGAAAAGAGGGGGTGAGACGACAAGTGTTTAATATAGAGGTGGTGGCACAGGATGGAAAAGGCACCACGGTAGGCCTTGGTGGCGGTGCAGGCAGCCGTAGCTGCTGGCGGTGGCGCACGAAAATGCAGTAGCTGTTGTGCGTGGGCGTTCCAGGGTTGATGCCGGTTGCTCTTTGTGTATGGGTGGAGCGGCTGGCGGCAGAGGTGGAGCAGGGAGGAGATGCGGATGGGTTGTGGTGCTTGGGGCAGCCGTGAGTGAGGGAGGAGTGACGGCTTGTTCTTAGGTTTTTGAAGGGTTTTCTTTTGTCTCACTTAAAAACCCTAACTCCTCCTTTTTATATTATTTATCTATTTGTTTATTTATTTATCTAAATTTATCTTCTTACGAGACCCAACTAAGAGACTCACCTTCGAGTGCTCACACGTTTTAATAAATAATTACTTTGATTCGAACCACTTTATTTTAGAAATCGTAACTGTATCATTAATATAAAATCTCCAATACTGATTATAATAATGATAATTAATTAATGGCGTCATTAAAATGACGGGGTGTTATATATAATCCCAAACATTTTTTTTAATCAAAACACAACAAAAGTTTAGCTGTTAAAAGTCTCAAAAATCAGAATACAAAAAAAACGTGTGGTTATAGATTGGTTTTGTTTGAAGCTTAGCCAACCCATATGAATCTTGGAGTACATGTTCTTTTGTGTCTCAATACTTGGTGTATCACCTGGATAAAATATCAATTAAAAGTTAATTATTTAATAAATATTTAGTCGATTAAAGATATTAAATAATTATTGAGAATACTTTTGCTGTAATGATTTTTCCGTCTGAAAATTAAGACAAACAATAAAGTAATTAAAAAAAGGAAAAATTATAAGAAACTACCTAATCTATATAACCTTTTTTTAAAAAAAACTACCTTATATAAAATTTTTTGCAAAAAACTACCTTATATAATACAATTCTTTGCAAAACACTACCTTAGACTGATTTTCGTCAGTCGACTGTTAACATTAACGTTGACCTGCACAGAATTGTATTATATAAGGTAGTGTTTTGCAAAGAATTGTATTATATAAGGTAGTATTTTGCAAAGAATTGTATTATATAAGGTAGTCTTTTTTATGCGGGTCAATGTTAATGTTAACAGTCAATTGACGAAAATCAGTAAAATGTAGTGTTTTGCAAAGAATTGTATTATATAAGGTAGTTTTTTGCAAAATTTTTTATATAAGGTAGTTTTTTATAAAAAGGTGTATAGATTAGGTAGTTTATTATAATTTTTCCTTAAAAAAATAATAATGAAGTACCTTTATTCCTTTAATCAAGCTTTAAAGGGTCAATGGATGGTGTTAGTTTACATTTAAAAAAATCAGAAAATTTCTCCTCATTTGTTCTTAATTTTTTTTCCACCAAAGAGGAGTAGAAGAGAGATATAAAGTGAGGAAAAAAAATCCTTGAGTGATTTTGGGTATTCAATTATGTTATTTCAATCTTCAATCCTAGAAAATTGTGAGTCTTGATTCTTTTACAAAATTTTTATCTGTTAAAATTTTTTTATTCATATGCATTATTTGAATTTTATATAGTTTTTCGATGATTTATAATTCTTTAACAAGATTCAATTTGTTAAAAGAATTTTGTTTATATTTTAAATTATATAGCTCTCATGAATTTATATTCCTATAATCAAGTTTCAATTTATATTTGAATTTTATTCATATGCATTATTTTGACAAATAGTTTGGGGAGACACTCATTTCCTCATATGCTCTAAAAAAAGCCTAATTAAAAAAAAGTTCTGTAAGCTTTACCTTCGAGCTTTTTCCTAGTTCTTAGGATTTTGGAAAATTCTCTTTATTTGTTAGAAATAATAATGTGAACATTTGTGTATGGCAATGGACTCCTTGCTTTGAATGAACCATGAAATGAACAACACCGTAATGAAGATTAGTTTGCGACGAAGGCGTCACTAGAAATCTTGATCTAGATTGAAGGTGTCTACAAGCTTTCCTTTTGTGATATTTCCCCCACAAAGGTACTTGCATTATGAGACCGGAAATTTACAAAGAGATACAATCAATTACATCAACCAACTAATACGAATCGATTGAACTAAACGACTTTGTGTTTTTGTAAAGATCGAAATCAGAAAAACAATAAAGAAGTTGATCACTTTCCTTTATGTTTCAAAAGAAGGAGAGAAAGATGAAAGAAAAGGAATTCTCTAAAAAATGTATCAAATGATTTCCATGCACTCACTCTTATTTATAGAGTTGAAGTGTCATATGGATTCGTCCAAACAATACCTGCTGGTTACCAGTTATTTATGATGTAAAACATCCATTCATAACAACGTTTTACTCCATGAAACATAGCTTAGTTTCAAGAACAGAAGCATTGTACATGTTCTAATGTGCTCGAACGAGCACCCAAAGTGCTCGAATGAGCAAGTCCCAAAATCATCAAATAGAAGCTTTTGGAACATTCTGCCTGATCCATGAGCATGTGCTCGAATGAGCAATGAAGTGCTCGAACAAGCACCATGTTGCTCGAACAAGCAAGTCACCCGAGCAGCCTTATTTTTGTTTGTTGTTACTTATTTGCTTAGTCTATGTATATGTACATACTTTAAGCCATCGGATAGTCCTACATGCTCTAAATCTCACAATCCTCCCCCATTTAGAGCCTTTAGGACTTTCTTTCTGTTTCTCTAAAACTGATTTCAAAATCACGTTCTATGCATCAATGCTAATGTCCATGCGGATTGAATTAACACCTAGTACAATACACTTGACAAACAATCGTGATATAATGATATCCCTGCGGATTTGAATCATTTAACACATTTGACCATTTGAAGATGAAGTAAACATAGAGCAAAGAACACATTGTCATTCCTTTGACACATTATAATGGTCGTGTCCATATCTATTCATAAGTATCATAGTCTATACGTTAATCTCGACTACTTGAAGCGGCCAAACTTCAAACTTATATACGTAGGTTCTCACTATGTATAAAATATCCCCGCGAATGGATATTCACCAAGAGCTCTTCAACTCTAGGCCTTGAGAACTTTAAATGACGACTACCTCGCTATTCATGGTCTAAAATAACGATGGGTCATTAAAACTTGTTGCTTACAAAATCCAAAAAGAATTACACCACATTGAATTCAAACACAACGTTAATCGTGCGTGAATTGGGCTTTCCAATTGAATTTAGTAACGTAATCCGATTGCAATTGACGCATGTTCAATTGAAACCCTACTCATGGTTTTAAGGAAAATATCAGCCAAATAGAACTTAGTGTTCACATAATCAAGAGTTCTGATCCCATTAACGATAAATCCTTGCACTAGGCTGTGCCTAAGAGCAATATAACGAGATTTAACGTTTTACACTTGATTATAAGTCACCAATGCCGTCTTGCAATCTGTATGAATTGCCATCGGTGATATAGGCATTGATAATATCGGTATCTCAAACATGAGATCTCTTAACCATTTCGCTTCCTTCCCTGCAGACGCTAGCGCTATAAACTCGGAAGCCATAGTGAAATCGGCAATGCACATTTGTTTCATGGAAGACCAAGATATGGCTCCTTCCCATAAACAAATAACCAACCACTTGAAGAAGAATTATCCTCTTCACTTGTGATACCACTTGCATCAGAATAACCTTCTTAACTAGGAGGTTCTCCACTATAAGTGATACCACGATTCCATAGTACCCTTCAAGTAATTCAATACTCTCTTAATCGCTTTCCAATGATGCAGACCTGAATTACCAGTAAACCTACTCAACTTTGCCACCGCAAAGACAATGTCCGGTCTCGTACAAGTCATCGCATACATTAGCGATCTAATAATTTTTGAATACGCTAATTGCGCAACTGGTTCCTTTTTATGTTTACGAAGTTTGACATGTTGATCCATAAGGGTCGACATTGGAGTTTCCTCAAACATATTGAATTTCTTAAGTACTTTCTCAATGTAAGGAGATTGACTTAACTTAATTCCATTGCCGTCTCTTATGATCTTTGTATCTAAGATCAAATCGGCCTCCCCCATGTCCTTCATTTGGAATGAACTTGACAAAAACTCTTTTGTCTCTTGACCCCGTACTAAATCAGTACCAAATATGAGCATATCATCAACGTACATACATATAATGACTCTGTTGCCTTGCCCATTAAACTTGCTATTAATGCACTTATCGTCTTGAATCAATTTGAATCCAAAGGACAAAACATTTCATCAAACTTTTGATGCCATTGCTTCGGTGCTTGAATTAGTCCGTATAATGACTTAACAATTTACACACCTTGTTTTCATGTCCTTTCAAAACGAACCCATCGGGTTGTTTCACGTAAACTTCCATTTGATAAATCACTAGATTTACCATAATATACATTTTATGCTTAAGGCATAAAATACATTATCATACCACTTGATCATTTACATGTTTTAAATGACATAACTTTATAAGTAGATACTTATAATGCCTTTTCAGTTATTAAAAATAAACCAAGTTTTCACATATAATTTATAAACAAATTATATACTATCCAATTTTCTTATATGGATCAAATAAACTGTAACACCCGAATTTCCTCCCGTAAGGATCGGAAATTCAGGAGTGTTACATAAACATACCAAAATATTATTACAAACAAGTAATAATAATTTGATTTATAAACTTTATGGAATTTTAATCACCATAAAATATAATTTGCAAAATCTATGCAAATTAATTTATTCTCTTATTTAGAACAACATTTATTTCATAACTATCTTCAAGTAATGACAAAAACAACCACTTAATAATAATTTCAACATTGTTGAATTATACATAATAATTTAAATTTAATTATTATAAATAATTGCCCAATCATATTAAACTTAGATTTAATATGTTCCATATATACATAAAATGTATATCCTCATGACATAAAAATCTTACCCATTTATCTGAGCCATAATATAACTAGATTGACTTGGGTAATAAAATAACTCATTTGAGTATGTAAAAAATAAATCATTACCTCTTTATTTATAATCTATAATAAACTTGGACAAATTAAAAATATATGTCACTTTATTTCTTGTCTCATCATATGAGATACTTGACAAAAGTCAATAAATTTATCATTTACTTATAAGTAGTTATTACAAAATAACTCCAACTAAAATATGGTTACATCAATTAAATTGATACAATTTATATTATCCATACACGGTATATATTAAGATCAACATATACAATCAACCATATAATTTCTGAAACTTAAAATTACATGTTTGCACTTATCATTTAAGAAACATAACATAGCAAACATGTTATAAAGTGTCATAATCAAAGCATAAACCAATAATTCATAATAGTCATAAAACTCAAAACATCCAATTTGATATGATATACGGACAAAATAAGGAATAAACACTAATATGATCAATAAATATAAATGCAAAAACACATTGATTAAAATTAAAGAAAGATCACGCTTGTTCAAGAAATAATAACCGAAAAAAAATTTGATTAAATTTTAATTAATCCAAAACTTGAACATATTCCATGAAAAGAAGGCATACCATCAAAAATATCATACCTTGGTTTTGATGCTACATGACATACATCAATTATCAACATGATTAAACAAAATTAATCACTTTCTTTAAACATACCTCAATGGGTAAAATTCACGTTAAATATTTTTTATTTTTATTTTGTAAATTTTAGTGTTTTAATTTTAAATTATTTAAAAATACGAAGACTAATGAGAGGACAATTTTACCTCTCAAATTGGTCAAACCCTCAAACTTAACGGTCAACTAACATTTTCCGTTAAGTGGTAGTCATTTGCAGAGAAATATATTAGATTAGGTAGTTTTTTGCAAAAAAATACATTAGGTAGTTTTTTACAAAAAGACCTATAGATTAGGTAGTTTCTTATAATTTTTCCTGATTTTTATTTGTTTCAATTTATTCATTTACCATATTTAGCCGTACTATTACTAAATAAAAATTCATTAATATGACATCTAATCAAATCACATCAAATGATAGTTTTTCATTTGTTATTCCTATTTAAAAGATGACACTTAGAAGATAGAATTTTTCAACCCTTTTATAGTATTGTATGATATAATATGATCTTAAGATAAAACATGCATTAAGTCTAACATTTTACAATATATATTTCCTTAAATATGTTTCAATTTTTTCATTTACCATTTTTAGCCATACTATTACTAAATAAAAATGAATTACTACTCTATAAAATGTATCATATAACATCTAATGACATATTTTTATTTGTCATGCCTCTTTAGAAGATGACACTTTGAATTTTCCAACACTTTTATGGTTTAAATTGTACCCCTCTATTTTTTTAATATTCTTCTCATTTGGAATATTTCAATTTAAGAAGAGGTAAATTTGATTAAGGTTTTTGAGAGATTTATCAAAGCAATAGAATATATTTATGTGAGATCTCGTTAGATTTGTCCTAATATATACTTTTTAATAGTATATATTTTTATTATTTTTTATGTTGCCTATTTAAAGATATATCGAGACTCGAAAGTTGTTCTGAAAATTGTGCAAAAATTGTTAGATTATGGTGTGTAAGGTGGTAGATGCTAGCTTCGGGTGTGTAAGGTGATAGGTTGTGTTATCTTTTCTGGTGTGATGTTGCATAGTCCACCCCTATGTGCTGTTCTGGGTGGCCTGTTTCTTGGTCCCCATTTTCAATGGCTTTTTCCGCTCGCGGGGTTTTTTATGCCAGCGGTTTTGGGCTCCCAAGTATCAGTGTTCTTGTCTTTCTATATTTATATATTTCCAAATTTTCAAAAAAAAATAAAATATTATCGTTAATCTATAAGTTCAAATATATTCATATAAATCATATAGATCTAAAACATACTAATTTGTAGTTTCCATAAATTTTTATTAAATATAAAAAGTGATATTAACAATTGAAAACAAATAAAGTTCTGCATTAGGGAAAGAAAAAAGTCAAATTTTACAAGATTTAAAGAACACAAGTACTATAATACTATTAAAATATCTATAAATAACAGGTTTTGTGTTAAATGAGCGCAATTTCAAAATAAATTATTATATAGGAGTATTAGTTATTTGAGACACTTCCTGTCATCTTTTCTTCTTGTTTTTGCAGAACTTGATTTCTTTACTATATTTTCATCACAATAAAGTTCTATTAGGTTGTGTTTGGGAATTATCATTTCATTTCAAATTGATGAGCATTAAGTTTTACTACAAGAATCACAAATTAATTATTCTTATTATTATTATTAACATATATATTTTTATTAAAGTAAGATATTTTTTCATTACATGTATTTTAGTATTGTTAAAGGTACAAAGAGCTTCACATTCAAAAGAATAACCTAGTAAATTTTGACCATGATAATAAATTATTTATTTATCTATTTTGGCAATTAGGGAGCATGCACAATCACAAACCAATTGAATATTGGCCCAATTTTATGGTAGTGCAACACCATCCCACTATAAAAATATGTGAATTATATAGAAAAATCTTTTTTAGGACCAGGGGTGAATACATGTCATTATATCCGGACGTGCGTTCTTTAATTTTTTTAAAAGATTTTAAAACTGGAAAACAAAGCTCAAACCCCAATTAGTCAATTCTTGGTCTTTGAGTCACGCTATTAAATGTAATTTTTTAATTTAATACTTTGACATTATTAGTTTTTTTCATGTATCCGCTGCTATGTAAGACGACCTTAAACTAATAAATCCATACAATTATAGTTGGTATTAGTTAGACTATATAATCAATATATAAAATACATTTCTCATCAAAACTGTGTCGTAAAACAATTTGTGAATGTAAAACCCAAACAACAATTGCTAAATAAACGTACTATGTACTACTATATAAACGATTCATCCTCATAAACGTTTTGTTGATTCAAATAGTAAAAAATTGGCTAAGCTAAGCATTTGTAATTCATGACGCCTACTTGCCAATTGTTTCTATAGGTCCTTTCTTCTTTAAAGTTGCAATGTTATTTTACTCTAAATATGAAAAGAAAGCAGATTTTTATTTGTGCTTTTCACTATTTATTCCAATATAAAAGAAGTTTTAACAAAAATAAATTACTATTTTCCGCAACAAAAACTATCAAACTTTCCTGACCATAAATTACTAAAATTGTGAGGATTAGGATTCTAAGTAGGATCAAAATCAAATGGTGAGATCGAATCGTAGAATGGGATTTTGGGATCGGACGATTCTACAAATTTGCAGAATTAACAAGTTGTTTTATATCTATATATTTATTGTTTGATCATTTTCAATTTTAAAAAGCATTAAGAATCGACACATTTTCTTAAGATTTTGTTTTGATTTTAAAATACATATATGTATCTTACATTTTTAATGTCGTTTTTTCTCTATTAATAACGACAATATATATATATATATATATATATATATATATATATATATATATATATATATATATATATATATATATATATATATATATATATATATATATATATATATATATATATATATATATATATATATATATATATATATTTGAAAATTCGAAAGATATATATAAAAAGAGTACAAACAAAACCAACACTGAAACTTGGGAGCCCCAAAACCGCCGGCACAAAAAACCCCTGGAGGGAAAAAAGCCATTGAGTGGACCAAGAATCAGGCCACCCAAGACAGCATAGGAGTGGACTATGCAACGCTAAGTAAGTTAAGCAACACAACACCTTACACACGAGAGGGAATAGGAGCTACACGTAACACCTTATACACCAATACCTGCAACAAGATAAAACCGCCACCAAACCACCAATACAAAGCTCCAAAGACAAAAACCATACAACCATAGATTGAACACAAAGAAATGCTAAAACAAGCAGACTAGATCAATTGGATGCATGAGGAAACGAAAGATCTAAGATAGAACAAGATTAATGTTATTGATGAAAACATGTGGGGGGCAATCGATATACCCCAACAATTCTCTCGCCCAAATACCGATCCTGAGTTTCAGATTGTAGACAACGTTATGGAGGTCCAGGGAAGCCGACTCAAATTTAACTCTATTCGTCTCATACCAAATAGACCAAATCACGCAACCACCAATAAGCATCCAGAGTTTTTTACAACCTCGAATCAACCTCAGACCATGCCAAGCAATAAGGAAGTTCTCACACCTATGATGCAAAACACCACAGATTCCCCACCACTTTAAAATTTCCATCCAGATTCCCCAGGAAAAGTTACAAGAGAACAGAATATGTGAGTTTGATTCAACCTCCAAACAATAGAAGGGGCAAAGAGCTTGTTGATCATCTATAATACCTTTTTCAAGAAGGATATCCCCAGTTTTCAGCTTCTCCAAGTTTGCCCACCATAGCGTTAGTTGAGCCCTTGGGGGGGTAGAGGAATCCCAAATAGTCTTAATAATCTGATTGGAGAGAATAGGCCTAAAAGACTCATAAACTTTATCGACAATGCTCTTAATAGGATAGGAACCACCGCTCACACCTTGCCATGATATACCATCAACACATTCCCTTTGTAACGTGGTCCTCGTCAAATAGTTTTCCAACCTAAAGAAGTCCTCAATTTCCCAATCATAAAGCATCCTACGCCATCTAAGGTCCCATGCCCATGAACCTTCATTCCAAGACCCCATCTAGTTGAAAAAATAGTCTTTCTGAAGCGATAGTGCAAATAGACGAGGAAATGTACAAACCAGAGGCCCTCATCGCACCATTTATCATACCAAAACCGAATTAAGTTACCACTTGCCACCTTAAGAACCATACCTTCTTCCACAATAGATCTTAATTTCGAGGTTTCACCATCATTGCTCATTAATTGACTCCAAATGCCCTCTTTAACACTGCAGAAAGCAGCCAAAGACGCCTTTAAACCCTTGATATTATATACAGATAAAAGAATCCTTTTCTAAAGAGTATTATCAGCTTCAAAGAAGCGCCACCTTAAGAACCATACCTTCTTATGCATAATATTACCAACCCCAAGGCCCCCCACATCTTTTGGAAGTTCGATTGAAGACCATTTGATCATAGAGATCGACATTTTACCCCCACCCGACTCACCCCAAAAGAACCTTCTTTGTAGATTAACAATTTTCTGAGCAACAGATTTAGGCATTTTGAACATACTCATGAAGTAAACAGGTAAACTGTTGAGCACACTTTTGATGAGCGTAAGTCTTCCAGCCCTGCATAGGGACCTAGCTTTCCATGCGAATATTTTTTCTGAACTTTCTCCAAAACAGGCTTTCAAGCAGAGAACCTGTTCATATTTTCACAGAGAGGGAAGCCAAGGTAATTAAACGGGCACTTGGCATGGAGGCACCTAACGCTGCAAGCAAAATCTTTAGCCCAGGCATGATCACCATAGTTCCAGGAAATAAGGCAAGATTTGCTATAATTCAACCTCAAACTAGACATAACAGCAAAAATATCCAGAATTCTAAAAAACTGTGTAACTCCCGCATCATTACGAGGGACAAAAATCAATGTATCATCAGCACATTGAAGGAGATTCAAACCACCCTTTTCCTTCCCCAAACAACCAAACAATAAAGTTTTAAATCATTTGCCTTTTTTTAAGGCAACCCATTTCCGGACGGATAAAAAGATAAGGAGATAGAGGATCGCCTTGCCTTAAACCCTTCTCCATCTTGAAAGGTTTTAGAGGGGCCTTGGGAGAATGGAATAAAGCAGGAAACCCAATTTATAATATCCAATTTAAACCATTTTCTTCCAAAGCCCATCCTTATGACCCTTAAGGAAGGCCAACAACAATCAAAGTTAAAAAAAGGAGTAAACCTGGGATCTTTTTTTTTCTTCAACCCTAAGGGCCATTCAATCCCCACCACAAGAATTTGCTTACCAAAAAAAAAAAAAAAAAAAAAAAAAAAAAAAAAAAAAAAAAAAAAAAAAAAAAAAAAAAAAAAAAAAAAAAAAAAAAAAAAAAAAAAAAAAAAAAAAAAAAAAAAAAAAAAAAAAAAAAAAAAAAAAAAAAAAAAAAAAAAAAAAAAAAAAAAAAAAAAAAAAAAAAAAAAAAAAAAAAAAAAAAAAAAAAAAAAAAAAAAAAAAAAAAATTTTTTTTTTTTTTTTTTTTTTTTTTTTTTTTTTTTTTTTTTTTTTTTTTTTTTTTTTTTTTTTTTTTTTTTTTTTTTTTTTTTTTTTTTTTTTTTTTTTTTTTTTTTTTTTTTTTTTTTTTTTTTTTTTTTTTTTTTTTTTATATATATATATATATATATATATATATATATATATTTATATATATACACCACATATATAAGAAGAAAATCCCCGAGCCTCCTAAAGCGGATTTTCAAAAAAGGATTAAAACCGGGTGGTCCTTCCCGAGAAAGTAATGAAAAGAGGTTTTTTAAAAAGGGCAAAGGGTAATGAATTGTGTGTTCAAATTAATTGGTTTTAATGGCTCACCATAAAAAGGGAAAATGGGGAAAAAGGGCTTTGCCAAGGACCCGCTTTTAAATTTTTACCTATTTATACCTTCCGAAGCCTGTCACCCCTTTTTAAAAAGAGCGAGGATCCCTAATGGGGGAATAAAAAGAGGAACTTGAAACACCTCCAAGCGGGGAACACAATCTTTGTTCCCCCAAAAAATATGGTCACCAACACCGGGTCCCCGATGTCTTTGACAGCGGGTTTTAGTTAAATTTAGCGTCCGGATTTTTTGGGGGCAATAGGATTTGGGGCTAAAGAATTCGGGAAGGGGGTTGGGTCATTCAAATGCCCCCAACCCTTGGGCTACCACTTGGGGGTTAAAAGGTGCACAGGGCCTTAGAAAAAATAGAAAAGAAATTGGCATAATGGAAGGCAAAAGTTCATCAAGGCGGATTTTTTTTATTTAAAAGTGTTCTTAAGCCCCACCATATATTATATGAGCGTTTAAAGCCCGGTGGGGCGATTGTTAATCGAAAAAAAATTTTTTGGCCGCCAATGATCACTTTTCACCCCCCACCAAATGGTGCAATCGTGCCAAAACAAATGGTTGAGGGGTGGGAATATTATGCATAAGAATCTAGTTCACTTTTAAAGGTGGGGATTTTCCCCGGGGAAAATAACATGGGGAAGCCCCATCCCGACCAATTTACAACATCATTTAAGGCCCGTCCACCGCTAGAGAAAGATGGAAAATGGGCACATAGTTAAAGACCAAAAAGAAGATTAGGGATATTGTTGAGGATGGGATGCAGATAGTGGTGGAAGATGGGAAAACAACGAGATTTTGGCATGATAAATGGACCCAATCTGGGCCACTGCGATACGTTTTCCCTAGACTTTTCCGGGTCTCATCCCAAGGCGATGCTAACATTGATCAGGTGGGTGTATGGAGGGATTATCAGTGGGTATGGCAATTACAATGGAGGAGACGACTATATGATTGGGAGATCGAAGAGCTTGAAAGTTTAAACCTCATCCTTGAACAAAATAGCCCAATACATAACAAGGTCGACATGGTGACTTGGAGAGGTGTGGAGGGTTAACAATACCCAACTAAGGCTATTTTGGAGCAACTGATTGAGGTGGATACCCCCATAATCCCCAAGGAGATATCCTCTTATATATGGAGCATCAAGGTACGTCCAAGAGTACAGCTAAATTTGTGGATGGCGAGCCTAGAGAAACTGAAAACTGGGGATTTCCTAGTTGAAAAGAGTTTGATTGACCCATCATATGCAGTATGTCTCTTTTGCAATGGTCAGATGGAATCTAACTCCCATGTCCTATTCACTTGTTCCTTTTCCTGGAGTTTGTGGATGAAAGTCCTCAGTTGGTGGGGAATAGTTGGAGTTCTCCCTAGTAGGTGTGTCCCCTTTATGCAAGCTTGGAAGCGACTTGCACCTTATAGGAGAAGAGGCAAAGCATGGAATCTCATATTGGGATGTGTGATATGGTCGCTGTGGTTTGAACGTAGGGCTCTCTTTCTATGCGATGAAGATCAGGATCAACATTTGGGCGAAAGAGCTTCTTGGACTGGATTTAGCACCCTCTACTGTTATTGCTAATAGCGATATGTGCCTTTTTGTGTAGATGTAGCATCATGTATTAGGAGTTTTATGTTCACAGCTATGTAGCCTGGGTGTGTAGCGTAGTAGCGTCTAATAGGGTGTATGGTGATGTATGGAGATACAGAGTTTTTTTCGATTTTTAGGCATAGTCCACCCCTATGCTCTGTTCTGGGTGGCCTGGTTCTTGGCCCCTAATTCCAATGGCTTTTTCCCCTCGCGGGGTTTTTTATGCCGGCGGCTTTAGGGTCCCCAAGTCCCAGTGTGGAGGTTTTATTCAGTTATATATATAATTCCAAATTTTCAAAAAGAATATATATATATATATATATATATATATATATATAAATATATACAGATATATATATATATATATATATATATATATATATATATATATACATATATATATACAATTATATATATACATATATGTATATGTATATATATATATACATATATATAGTATGTATTATATATATATATATATATATATATATATATATATATATATATATATATATATATATATATATATATATATATCGATATATATATATATATATATATATATATATATATATATATATATGTATGTATGTATGTAAATATATATATATAGAAAGAGAGATTGAGGGGCAAACCTTGCCTATATGTGAGCCGTGAACTACGTCTTGGAGCGTTATATTTCAATGACGGAGATTTACGCTTGGTCATTAATGGCATTTTGTAAATATCACTAAATTCATCTTCACCTAATTCCACCGCCATTAGAATCCTTCCCATTTGTTTCACCTACTTCTCTCTCCCTCATTCTCTCTCACCTTTTCTAATCTTTTACGGAAAAAATTATGTTCAATGATTACACTCATGATTAATTTTGTGTTTCTACACTTGTAAAGTGCTTTCATCTCATTTTAGTTAACTTTCATACATAATTTGTCTATTTAATTGTTTAGATTTTTTTTTTTTTGCGTTGTTGATATCTATTTTTCTATATTTCGTTTTAGGGTTTTGTTCAATGTTGTTGTTTTGCCCTGTTAACCTCGTCATCTCCTTTCTCCATTTCCTTCTCTCACCTTTGCTATACGCTCCATCTTTATTTATGTATTGTAAAAATCGTGTTAATTTCTTGCATAAAGGTGTTGCTTTTTGTTTTAAAATAAATTTCATAGTTATTTGTAGTTTTCATGGTTGGGAATATTGACAGATTTGTGCTGCAAAAAGTATTGCTATGTGTTATATGAGTGTTAAAGGTGTTGATAAATCTTTTAGTGCCTTTGGTTGGGAATATTGACAGATTTGTGCTGCAACACCTCTATGTCGATGTTTTGATTGGTGGTCTTCCATAGTGTGTTGGCTCTAGTCCATGTAGTTTCCAAATTGTTAGGGAGTGTGTTTAGATGTTTTTTTGCTTTTATGTTGTTGCTCATATGTGATATTGCTGCTTCTTTACATCATTAATGAACTTACTTTTTAGCTTTGCCTTTAGTACTAATTTCAGTAAGCATTAGGCATAATTTTCAATGCTAAATAAATTTCTCTCCTGATTTACACACACTTGATGATGCTTTTAATTTTGCACAAACTTGGGTTATATTTGGTGTTTACTTATATGCAATTTATACCAAATGAGATACTTTCAGGTGAAAAAGCGTTTCTTTGTGTTATAATAGTGTGTTACATTTCATTATAAAAGTGTTACAAGCGTTTTTAATGTGTTAGATATGGTGATTAATTATATGTAAACTGTACCAGGTGTGTTACTTTCTAGTGAAAAAGTATTGCTATGTATTATAAAAGTGACACTAGTGTTATTGTTAAGTGTACTTAGTAAAACTTTAGTTTTATAAAGGTCCAGCTTTATATACTCTCAAGGCTATTAGCTCAAATATGGTAGAGCAATGTGCAATAGTGTACATGATTATCACGTCAAAAATTGTTTCTTTTCTTAACAAAATCGTTAATTAGAATAGTTTTATGCATTAATGCATAGATATTTTTGGCTTCTTATAATTAAGTTATAGAAAGCGTTACTTTCTGCAATAAAAAGTGGTGCTTTTGGATTAAAAAACGTTATTTGTCTTTGCCCCTAAGCTTGAATGCCCTTGAAGATGTTTGCTTGGGTTTTTTTGATACACTTAATGAATATTGTTAGTATAGAACACAATTGCAAATAAGCAAAAACATGCACTCCAAGTCCAATCTGAAATTTTAGCAATATTTATATTAGTCGTCATAAAGTTAAAACACATACTTATCATTTAGACTTGTAAAACAAGATCAATTTGTGTAAATAATCATGAAGTTGAAGCTTCTTAAAAACAACACACAAAATTAATCTACATAGCACTAGCAACACAAAAACAAATTCTAAAGGCCAAAGACATAAGGCAAGCACCACACATTTGCTTCACCAACATTCCCGGCAGGAATGTAATTTTATCGCTTTGTGTTGCTTAATACTCATTGCAGGAAAAGACACATTGTTATCTTATAGAATATTATCACATTCAATGAAAAAGTGAAAGTGTGAAACCATATTTGTTCAAGAATAAGCCATTTTGGTGTATACGATAACATGTGCAACAACTACAAAAACAAAAGGATACATGAATGTAGAATAAATAAAAATAGCCTATGTAGGAGTTGAACCTACATCCTCTATGCAAATGCATAGTGCTCTACCAAGTTAAGCTAATAGGCTAATTAAAACTTGATGCTACACACTAAACTTGCTGGACACTCTTGTTACAAACCTTGAATGCATAATAATAGTGCTTTTTTTATAGGATATAGTACATCACAACCTGCAATAATATACCATATATACACTGGTATATAATTCACTATTATGTAATGTTTATTCACCATCTAAGGGGCATACTAAATCGCTGACTCATATACACTGATATACAAAGAGTCATCTTCGACCACAAGCAAAATGAACTTCTACAAAAAAAAGGCACACCAACT
>CM033458.1:5902081-5984581 GCA_019425755.1 Amaranthus cruentus | reverse complement strand
CATGTTTTCTACCTAAATTCTTTTAGGTCAGACGTACAAAATATGTTCTTTAATTTATTAGATAATAACGTCATGTTAAAGGAAGCATTGGAAAAGGTAAAGAAGAAAATATTATTCTTAATGTCGAATTGAATCAATATAAATTGCTAGGCTTAAAATAAGGACTTAAATGATCTATCCATTCGTGACTTTATTACCGAATACCAAAAGATAAAATTAGACCTAGAATCCAATAAAATTGAAAATAAAAAATTGAGACTTGAAATAAATTCAAGGGGAAAAGGGAAAATCAAAGAAGTTCCCAAATGGATTCTATATGCTACAACTAAGAGTACTGAAGGCCTAGGTTACGATAAGAATAATAAAACGAAAAAGTTCTATGTTGATCTCCCTAGTAGTAAAGTCTGTTTCTTTTGTGGCAAAACCGGACACCTGAAATCTCTATGTACAAAAAAGGAACAGTACGACAAAGCGAACCAAATTTATGTCAATCAAATTTGAATTAAGAAATATGATTCATGCATAATCGACATGGAACCCAAGGATGACTGGGTTCCTCCTTCTAACAATTAGTTCGTATTGGAGGTTCTAGTGAGGGGGAACAACTCATGGTATCTTGACAGTGGGTGTTCCAAACACATGACATGTGATAGATCAAAATTTCTCTCACTAGAAGCCTATAATGGAGTAGGGATGGAAATTCAGTCCCAATCCGACCCTAGTCCGACTCGATCCGAGGAATATAATCCGATTCGAGTCCGAGGAAAAAGTCATCCGACTCCGACTCCGACTTTACGATCCGAGTCCGAGTTAGAGACGGACCGGAGTTGGACCTCATTAAAAATCCGAGACTCCGACCTGATTCCGACCCTGAAGGACATCCGACTTTTTTTTTTTTTTTTTTTTTGGAGAAAAGCAACATATTATAGCAAGATGAAAAGGTTAGGCTACATCATAAGAAAATAGAACGGTCTCATGCTCCTCTAACACAGGGGGAGTCGGAGAGACAAGAGGAAGGAATAAGGAGTCTAAAGTTACATCATCACAAGGCAACAAAACATCAAAATCAAAGATAATAGCATTGTTTACAAAGGATGGCGGCCTAGACAACTTAAATAATTTGTACTAATGGAGGATTTTCGTACGACCTTGGTGCAAGAGGCAATCAGCATAGTGAACTTCCTGTCTGGGGACATGACGTACTTCCTTCTTGAGGTTCCAGCTTGGGAGCTCCCTGCAAAAGGTACAAAGTGACGAATATTTGTCCCTAATAGGAGTGATGTCTGAGAAACCTTCCACTACTACTTTAGAATCCGAAACAATAGAAAAGCCAGTCCACAAGAGGAGATCGGCAACCAAAAAACCCGTAATAATAGCCAAAAGCTCGGCCATGTTTGCATCTAGGGCCCTAGCAGAGAGGATAAAGGCAAAATGCCAACAATCAGGTTGGGAATAACAGACCACGCCAATGGTGCAAAGGTTAGAGGATGGGAGGAAAGAGGCATCTACTTGGATTAGGAAATGTTGAGGGGGAGCAAGGGAAGGGGGACCAATCATGCTTTGGGCAGACTGACTATGGTGTGGCTGAGAGAAGAAAAAATCAAGAGCGGTAGATAATGTAAGGACATCCGACTTTGAATTTGACTTTTACACTACTATTTTGTTTCCTTGAAAACTCTAGACGTGACTAATTCAAGCTCTCTCTCATAGTAATTGTAATTTTCGATTTTCAAAAACTACTTGGTATTTTTATTTAGATTAATGAATCCAGATACGACAAACGAAATCAAGAGAAATAAAATCCGCCAAATCAAAATTCGAGAAAATTTTGTTAAATTTTAGTGGTAGGATTATTTCTCTTGTTAAAATTGAATTCAAATTAAAGTACATATTTTTTTTTTGTTAAATTGTATTTAAAAAATATATTTTGTTAATTTTGTATGCTTTAAAATCATTAGTACAATATCACAACGATATTGTTTAATAATAATCCGACTTTCCATCCGACTCTGTTGGAGATCCGAGAGTCCGAGTGGAGGCAGACTGAAAACAAAAGTCCGACTATTATCCGGAGCAAAGTCGGAGTATGTATAATCCGAGCCGAGTCCAACTCATTGCTATTTCTATAATGGAGGAACTGTGACCTCTGGTGACAATATAAAAGGCAAAATCATCGCCAAAGGAAAAGTAGGAAGGTCAAGTTCCCATGCAATTGATAATGTATTTTTGGTCGAGAATTTAAAACATAATTTACTAAGTATTTCACAGTTTTGTGACAAAGGTAACTCTGTAAACTTTACTTCTGAAAAATGTATTAGTTTTTCTTGTGGACCTCCACACTGTTCCCAAAACTAGTTTGACTTGTCTCAGTGTTATAGAAGATGACTCTCTACTTTAGCACAAACGATTAGGTTATGCTAGCTTTTCTTTGCTTAATACCTTAAGATCAAAAGACCTAGTAAAAGGATTGTGTCACTTAAATTCCAAAAGGATGAAGTTTGTAATCCTTGTGCCAAATGAAAACATGTTAGGTCGTCCTTTAAACCTAAGAATATCGTGACCACCTCAAAGCCACTTGAATTAATTCATATGGATCTTTGTGGACCTATGAGAATCCAAATCTGTAGTGGCAAACGCTATGTATTTGTTATTGTTGATGATTACAGTAGATTACTTGGATTATATTTTTAGTTAGCAAAGATGAGGCTTTCAATGAATTTGTTTATTTTGCTAATAAAATACAAAAATCTAGTAATTGTCAACTTGTCCATATTAGATCAGATCATGGTAAAGAATTTGAAAATTCAAGTTTTATGGATTATCGTAATGAGCATGGTATAAGTCATAATTTTTTCGCACCTAGGACACCACAACAAAATGGTGTGGTAGAACGTAAAAATAGAACATTAGAGGAAATAGCTAAAACCATGTTAAGTGCTAGTGGTCTCTCTAAAAATTTTTTGGCCGAGGCTGTTAATACTGCATGCTATATTTTAAATCGTGTGTTGATTACACCTATCACTTCTAAGACACCTTAATATTTCCTATTTTCGTGTGTTTGGATGTAGATGTTTTGTTCATGTTAATGAGAAACAAAATATAGGAAAGTTTGATGAAAGAAGTGATGAAGTAGTATTTCTTGGCTATTCATCTCATAGTAAAGCTTATAGAGTATATAATAAAAGAACTATGTGTGTTGAAGAATTTGTTCACATTATTTTTGTTGAAACTAACTTTATGACAATTGAACAAGATACATGTAACTTTAAAATACTTTTTGCTAATTGAGAAGATGATGAAGATGTACACAAAAAGCAAGATCTTAGAACAATAGGAGTACAACAGGTTCAAGAAAAGACAGAAGAGCTTAACTGAGAACAAGAATAGTTGGGAAATAAGGACCAGCAAGGTGTTCCTAATACAAATGTTCATAGAGATAAACAAAATGAGCAAATTGAAGCAGAACAAAATGTCAATCAAGTCAATGAGCCTGTTTCCACAAATGTTCCTACAAGAGAATTTGTGCCAAAGCCGTGGAAACATTGGAACCCAAGAATCATGAAGAAGCATTATGAAATTCCGATTGGGTTGTCACAATGCAGGATGAATTAAATAAATTTGAAAGAAATAAAGTGTGGAACTTGGAACCGAAACCCAAGAACAAAAAGGTAATTGGACTAAAATGGGTATTTAGGAACAAATTGGACGAGCATGGAATAATAGTAAGAAACAAAGCAACGATCGTGGTTAAAGGGTACAATCAACAAGAAGGAATTGATTATACAGAGACATTTGCTCCCGTAGCAAGGTTAGAGGCTATCAGAATTCTAATTTCTTTTGCTGCTTTTATGAATTTTAAGTTATACCGAATGGATGTGAAATGTGCTTTCTTGAATGGTTTTCTAGATGAAGAAATCTTTGTGGAACAGCCACCTGGCTTCGAAAATCCATATTTCATAGATCATGTCTATAAGCTTAATAAGGCTCTTTATGAGCTCAAACAAGCTCCTAGGCAATGATATGAAAGGTTATCAAAGACTTTGATTGAAAATGATTTTATTAATTAGAGGCAAAATTGATAAAACTTTATTCTTTAAGAATAGAGGTTCTGATATTTTAGTTGTACAAATTTATGTTGATGATATTATTTTTCGAGCCACTAAAGAATCACTATGTAAAGAATTTGCTAACCATATGAGTGCTGAATTCGAAATGAGTATGACGGGAGGATTAAATTTCTTCCTTGGTTTGCAAATTTAACAAACGGCTGATGGAATTTTCATTCATCAACAAAAATACATTAAAGAACTTCTAAAGAAATATGGTTTAGACAATGCTAAGATAAACCACACACCTATGGCTGCTAACGTAAGACTAGATTTCGTTTAGTGTTGGTTTATGTGCTAGAGTTCAATCAAATCCCAAGGAATCACATCATACAACAGTGAAAAGAATTCTGAGATATTTAAAGTAAACAAATGACTTGTCCCTATTTTATCCTAAAAGTGATGTATATCATTTGAAAGGTTATAGTGATGCAGATTATGCAGGAGATCTTGTTAACAGGAAAAGTACTTCAGGTATAGTACAATTTCTTGGCTCATGTTTAGTATCTTGGTGTTCCAAGAACCAGAACACTGTTGCACTATCCACCGCTGTAGCACAATAAGTGGCAGCAGCAGCTTGCTGTTCCCAAATGCTTTTGATAAAACAACAGCTAAGAGATTTTGGTATTAAATTTGAATGTGTTCCTATTTATTGTGATAATACTAGTGCCATACGCATATCAAAAGATCTCGTGCATCATTCTAGAGCTAAGCATATACATATACATCATTTTCTTAAGGATATTGTTGAGCATAAAAATAAAATTGTTAAGCATGTCAATTGAATTGAGCAAAATGCAGATATTATGACTAAACCACTTCCAAGGGAACAATATGAGAAGATGAGGTTGGAACTTAGAATGATCCAGCTCCACTAAAGTTTAATGCAAGCATTGCACCTCGAAGCAACATGAAAATTGGAAGGGTTAAATCATCCACAAAAATTTGATTGAGAAATCAATTATTGCAAGGTACAGGTACGCAACTATTCCAAGTACGTGCCATGAATACTTTATTGATTTCATGTTTAAACTGATCAGACCAAAGTAGCATGTGTTTGTCTTATGTGTTATTGTCCTCATATTAAAAACGAAAAAAATTATAAAAATTAAAATTAAAAAAAAGCGAGGACACGTTAATTTTATATCTTATTTTCAATATTTTCTATATTTTTTCTTTCCAAAAATTCCAGCATTTTATTTTTTTTCTTTCTTTTCGGTTGGTCAACTTAAATTATGGTGGGAGTCGGATCATCGTGGTATTTTGAAAAATCGTTATTAGTCGTCAAATTCAACGAATACACCTGCAAACTCTTTTTTATACTGTTAGTACACACGTAACAATTAATTAAATGGAGTTTTACAACCCTTGAGTAACCGTACCTTCATAACTTTATAACCCACTCCCTCACGTCGCATCACTCACTCACACACTCTTTCACTCTCTGAATCAAGTACTCAACTCATTACTTCCTACCCCAAACCGTCAACCTCACCATTTCTTCTCCCTCTATATCTTCTTAACCCACCATAAAAACCAAAAAATCTTCATCCTCTAGCAAAACTGCAAAGAAGAAGACCCCAAAATCATCACAATCCAAACCACTACAAGTTATTCACCCTTCACCTTCAATCGACACACCACCATCTTCACCTCAGGAACCAAAGAAATCAAGTACACCCAGTTCCACCACCATGCATGCCGAAACAAAAAGAACCAATACCACCCCAAAGGGCGTTTCTTTATCCAAACCAACAAAACGGACCAAGTAAGCTAATCCAGACCGTGCCGAAAGAAGTTGCTAAAGAAATGTCAGTAGGGTTCGGTCTAGACAAGTACTGGTATGAATCTACTCCATTGCCTCAATTACACGTAATCTTACAAAATCAGGATTGGGAAAATTTGATGTTTGATTTTTCTTGCAACCCGATTTATCCTAATTTAATACGTGAGTTCATTAAAAATATTACAATTGAGAATGGTGTTTGTTCAAGTACTGTGAAAGAAATCAAAATTGAGTTTAATAGTTTGATGTTGAGCGAATGGTTTAGTGTTCCTGCTGTAGGGTTTGGTACGTATTACGTTGGTTCAAAGATTGTCTTTTCGGGTATAAATGAGAAAACCGTGTTAAAATTTATGGGAATAAATGATAAAAGAAGGTTTAGCCACAATTCTTTGTCACCACTCCACAAATTATTATAGAACATTGCTCGTAGATTTATTTTGCCTCGCAATTCAAAGCGAAGTGAAGTAAATTTGCGTTATGCGACTCTTATTTATTGTATGGCTAACTATATCAAAATCAATTTTCCATCTTTGATGATTTCTCATTTATCGGACTGTATTGAAAAGTGTTGTATGGTTGGGTATAGAGGTTTATTCACTTGTGTTTTCAAAAGTTTGGTGATGGACTGTAGTTCCTCATGAGCGCCAATAATAAAATTGTTGCAAAATGTCTTAAAATTTTGCATATAAATTTAAATGAAAATGGGATACTGGAGGACGCTGTTGAAGAGGTCAGATTTGATGATGAAAAGGATGCGGAAGAGAAGGAAGAAGAGGGAAAAGAAGAAAAAGGAGAGGAATGCGAGGAAGAAGAGAAAAAGGATCAGGACACTATTCCTTCTGCCCATGCTGAAAATGCAGAACATGTACAGGAGCAGGGGGAAGCACTGAGTGAGGGGGAAGCCTCAGGAGAGGGAGAAGGTGAGGAACTTGAGGATAATGAATCCGATGAAAGTTCAAGTGATGAGGAGGTACTTATGCCGATAAAGAAGAAGTCGGTTCTCACTCCTAGAAAGAGTAGTAGGTTAGCTTCTAAGCGTCTTGTTGGTATGGATGATGAAATGACCTCTCACACCAGCAAAGAACCTACCACTCCACCTCCTTCACCAAAACCATCCACACCTCCACCACATCAGATTCCATCACCACCACCATCACCTATACCTTCTACTCCACCACTATTCACTACACAGGTTTCAACTCCACGCACTTCACCTGGTTTTAATGCATCTGCTAACTGCTCCACTGTTCCAACAACTACCTTAGACCTTGTTCTCTCTAAATGAAGTATATAGACCTTGTGAATGCCATAGTTTCTAATACTCTTATTAGAATGCTTGAATAAGTTGCTCATGCTTTAATAAGTTACTCTGATAAAATGAAGTATATGCTCTGATATGGATATGTTTATTTAAATATTTGTGTTGTAGTGTTCCAGTAAAGTTTTGTTGACATAGCAAAGTATGAATTGAATTGCTCTGATATTTTTAAGTTGCTAAGATATTATGTGTTCTAAGTATGTCTGTTTGGATTGCTCTGATTCTATCATGTTCTACTAAGTTTATTTCAAAGCTCTAATATTTACAATTACTGTCTTATTTTTGTTTACTCGTAATGCTCTCAAGTTATCCTAAGTTTAACACACAGTAATTGATTTTTGATAATCTTAGTAGTTTATGTTAACTATTTTTGGAAAGTATTTAAAAACATAAACAATATATAATAAACTTTGATAATATGTTTTTAAATATTAATTTTAGAGTAAATTGCTTTGTCTTGAATGCTTGGTGAATTACATTGTAACGAGTTGGTTTACTAAGTGTTATATAGAGTTTTTTTAGTCTCTAGCATGCTCTATAACTTTTGATTTACTCTATTTTTACTTAAGTTTGTTTATAAGTTTGTCATCATCAAAAGGGGGAATTTGTTGGCCCTCTTAGGTTTTGATGATAACTTCACTTTAAATAAACAAATATGTTTTAGAGATTATTTTGTAAGTCAAATATCCGATTTGTCAAAGTCGTTGATGGAACCTAAAGGACTTGGCCAAAGAATATTTTATGAGTCAAAGTTATCAAAAGAGTCAGATATTGAAGATCATTAAGGATGTCTAAAGTGGACATGAGGTCGACTATTCCAAGTTTGATGGTCTGATGAAAATCGCTAATGGAGACAGTACAGTGTTCCCAAGACGCAGGCCTGGAGAATGCCTCAGCTAAAAATTACGAAGGAGCTATTTTCTATTTTTAGTTGATGTAATCGGTTAGAAATTAAGATATTGCATAATTAGTTAATTCGCAAAATTAAATAACCACCTAAAATAATCTAAGGTTAATTCAAAGTGTGAAAATAAGTCTCCTTATATCTCGCCATTAAAATAGGAAGTTAGTTAGGTTTTAATCTAATTAATTCTAATTAGCTATTTTTAGCATTTGTTAACCGTGCCATCTCTCATAACTTCCAAATATGTTTTCCACCTTCCTACATTTTAGGAATAAGGGAAATATGGGGAATTAGGGTTTTAAAGACATACGGTTAGAACCTATATAAAAGGAGGACTTGTTCAACCGTTTTTTGGGTGGGTGCCCAATCGAAAAAATAAAGAGATCACAAAAGTAAGAAAAATATTTCACTCTTTCATTTGCCAATTAGGGTTTTAAAGACATACGGTTAGACCTATATAAAAGGAGGACTTGTTCAACCGTTTTTTGGGTGGGTGCCCAATCGAAAAAATAAACAGATCACAAAAGTAAGAAAAATATTTCACTCTTTCATTTGCCAATTAACTTAGAATATTTTTCTTATGCAATTTCTTAGTTTTTATCCTTTTTAGAGAAATTATCTTTGTATGGGTTTTTCAGAGAATTTGTTGTAACTAGACTTAAGGGAAGTCTAGTGGAGAAAAGAAGCTTCCATTGAAGCGTGAGAAAGAGAAGAAGAAACAGAAAGAGAAAGAGAAAGAGAAGAGAAGATACGTGGCCTAGTTGAGAATTGTTTTATGTAATAGTTACTAATTGCCTAAAACTTATTATGAGAATATTAAAATCCCGAATGGTCGTGGTTTTTTCTTCTACTAGGCCTAGAAGGTTTCCACGTAAAATCATTGTCTCCATTTATCTTTCTTGCTTTAAGTTGAAGTTTTTATTATTCATTTTATATTCCGCAAAAATAGGGCTCAAATTCTTAAGCTTACAATACAACAATTCACCCCCCTCTTGTTGCATTCACCATCTCTAAGTGTTTCTACAATAAATATATAAATAAATAAATAAATAAATAAATAAATAAATAAATAAATAAATAAATAAATAAATAAATAAATAAATAAATAAATAAATAAATAATAATAATAATAATAATAATAATAATAATAGTAATAATAATAAATAAATCAATAGATAAACTCAAAGGACATTCCCAATATACCGATTGCTCCTGCCATGGCGAAAGGCAGAGGAAGGCCACGAAAAGAGGTGGTCCAGAAGCGAATTTCTTCTTCTTCATCCTCAAAAGGTTCCGTGAAGGGAGCCTCCTGCTCTAACCAACACACTCCGACTGTGATTCAACCAAACAAAGATGTGACGATTCTCGAGCACGAGATCTTAAGCCCCCATTCTTCGCTGGTCCAACTTCAATCTCACAACCTATACAGTAACTAGGCACCGGTAGTTAACGGTGGGGCTTCCGGTAGTAGGCCTACTGGTTCAGATCTGGTAAATGTGTTGAACCCTAAAACCGTTAGGGTTTCCTCTTCTTCTTCGTATGGCAAAGGTGCAATGAAGGTGGTGGAAGGACCTGCTGGTTCTGGGGGCCTACAGGTGTCTAGATATGCTACTGCTCAATTGAGTAATGGCGTGAAGGAGGTAGCTCGTGGCTGTTTTGAGGCCAACACCACTGGCTAGTCAGATATGACGCCCCCACCCCCTGTTCCTATGCCTGCCCCTCTTAAAATTTCTTATAAGGATATTGCTGATGAGATTTCGTATTGGGAAACATCTGTTGTATGCTACATACTTGAAGATAACCCTCCCTTATCGATGGCTTTGTTAAGCGTATTTTGAACCCCCTTGACATTGACAAAGTGGGTATTATAGCTAAGGGCGTATTTCTTGTTAGACATAAGACCCAAGAGGCACTCACTGTGGCTTGTGACTCCAATGGAATCTTATTTGACAAAAAAACCGTTCATTGTTAAGACTTGGTCTAAGAACGTTTCTTATGAGAAAGAGAGCACTACCATTATCCCTATATGGATTAGGTTCCCCGGGCCTAGTATACACTATTGGGGGGATAAAAGCCTGAAATTAATTGTACGAATGTTGGGACGGGTCATTCGAATTGATAATGCCACTTTGAACAAGGATAGAATGCAGTTTGCATGAGTCATAGTGGAATTGGATGTGAACCAGGGCTTTCACGATAAGATCTCCTTCACTAATGAGGATGATGAGTTAGTCTCTATTAAGGTTCAATATTGGAAATCGCATGTATGTGGTAAATGTAACCAGCTTGGGCATCTTGCAGATTCGTGTAGGTTTGGTATCACCTAGAAATGGGTCCCTAAGCCTATCCTAGTGGCTCCCACATCGGCCCCGATTGTGGATGAGGATAGATTTTAACTTGTCACTTCAGGGAGAGCACCCACTGTTACTGTTACTGACCCACCTACAACTGCTGTGTTATTGAATACTAGCAATAGCTTTGAGGTTTTGGCTACCCACACCCCTAAGATTGAATGTGATACACCGGAAACAGCGTTGGGAGCTACATCCCACCCACCCAATGCGTAACATACTATCGTGGAATGTTTGGGGCTAAATGTGGCTAGAAAACAATTAGATTTGGCTAGATTCATTTCTCAGCATCATATTAGCCTATTTGGCCTCCTTGAAACAAAGGTCAAACGCTCTGGACTTGGCCAACTTTACCACAATTTATGTCCGTATTGGTGTCTTACGAATAACCTTGTTTATCATAAAGGGCGGAGGATTATTGTGGGGTGGGATCCTTGTAACAGGCGCAATTTTAAGCACCTTGATTTTCGTTTTAAACTAAGTTTATTGAATCTTATTTTAATTAAATTATTTTGTTGTCCTTAAATAAATTGTTAAAAAGTTGCATTTTGAATTGTTTAAGTACATAATCAAAATTTCAAATGAAATTATATAGTATAAAATAAATTAAATTTTTAGTTAGAATAGAATAAAATAAAGTAGGTATTATAAGGTCAATGCTCAATTCATCATTTATCCCTTAGAACTATAAAAGTAGTACTAGTAGAAATAGTAGATAATAATCATATAATAATAATAAAAAAATAAAAAAAAATAAAAAAAAATAAAAAAGAATTGAGATTCACATTGCTTTCACGTGAAGTGTCAACTAGCAACTTTACCCAATTTTTCTATTCCACTATCTTTTTCTATCCTTATCTTTGAAATTGGAGAGCTCAAAACTCCATCTTCATCTAGATGAAACCCTATCAATCTCGCCAACCACGCCAACGCGACGCAAATTCAATGCTTTTCCACATCACCGCCTCTAGCGTAGCGCCCTTACTCGACCAACAAACAATGGTCCTCTTCTCCACTAATTAGAATAAAGGGAAGAAGATGGTGTGAAAACAAAAAAAAATAGAAGAAAAAGAATAAGACTTAGTAATCGATTAAGAAGCGGTAAGAGTTAAGGTTAGATTTAATATGGATGAGGATTAAAGAGTTAATAAATGAGTATGAATCAAAAACTATAAGTTGTTTCTTTGTGCAAAAAGGGTTAATTTAGAATTTGTAATACGTGTTTGAACTTTGAATTTGAAGCTAACAAAGTAAGTGGTATGGTAGGTGCTTTCTTGTTTGATCAGCTGGTTAGTTTCGGGCTGTTACACTTGGTATCAGAGCATGGTTTGATTTTGGGTACACACGGATCTTCATATCCGAGTGTTGAGGATTTTAAGGATTTGAATTCAGTTGAGGTTGAGTTAGGATTTTTTTTTAGAATTCACATAAATGTTAATGTTGGAAGATTATAATCTAAATGACTATGTTATGAAGAGAACCGATTGTGAATATCATTTGGATTATGTTTCAGTGGTGAGTAATAACGAATTCATGAGAAATTGAGAACGTTTTACTTACGTGAAGATAGGTTGATGGGAATTATTATTAAAGGAACTCATGAAATATAAGAATTAAATGTCTATTACTCGAGAATGCTAGATTGGGGATCTTTTTAGAGTTACCCATATGTGATAAATGGTTATAGGATGCTACATTGATTGATTTGAGTTGTTGTCTACAAAATTGATATTGTTATGAATAAAATTTTAGTTGAAACTATAAGTTGATTGTGAAGGGAAAATTGTGTATAGGATATTAGAGAATAATTGAGACATGAACATTAAATGTGATTAAGGAATCAATGTTGAATTTGGTGTTATACAAGTTGATTATACCATAAGAATATAAGTTTGAGCTATTATGGATTGGAATATATTAGTTTTGACTATGGAATATGGTTGATTGGAAACTTTGCTAAATATTAAATATGTATGTCGATTAGGGATGTGAGTTTGATACTGATAAACTGTGTATGCAATTATTGGGTGGATCATTATCATAAACTTAGTAGATTGATGAGTTATGTTGTATGAATTGGTTATAAAAAGTTAATTGTGGAATTGTATTTGATACGAGGATTAGGATTTGGAGTCATAAAGTTAAAGTGAAATATAGATTAACATTGAACGTATTGACTATTTATTAAGAGTTGGTCGCAAATTAATTATAAATTTGGGGATATAGGAATAAATTATTTTTGTGTATTAAGAGTTAAAACTAGTAATGCAAATCGTGGATATAATTATGCAACTGTATGGAAATTTATTGAGAAGGAACTTTATACTTTGATGTAATGAGTTTGATATTGAATGGGTAGATCGTATGCTTGAGGTATATCCCTACAAAAATAAATTCTAATAATATTACATCTATATTTAAATGTAGAGTTATATTGCTAAATTATTAGTGGTAAATCTTTAAGTTGTAAAGAAGTTATGAGATGTAAGGAGTTTTCGGATTTGATATATGTTGTTGGTTGAATTGAAATTAAGTGTTGACCCCACTTTCAGTAGGGTGGATAAGTTGTAAATTGGAGTGTAAAATCCAGTGTTAACTTGATTTTGGGTACTCACACTAGTAACAATGAATTTTATCAAGGAACTAAGTTAAGTGATTTTATTCTCGAATTGAAAATATAAATGTATTATAATAGCATTAGCATAAATTATGATTTGAATGTGGATTGAGAATATAAATAAGAAATGGGCATTAAGTAAACTGATTGTGAAATGGAGATATGGACACAAGTTGGAATATGAAGTGATACTTGATAAATGGGATTTATTTAGTTTGAGTAATGAGTTGAACATCGGAATTTATTATAAATGGAACAATTGAATTTTGGAGCTAGTAGATTGAGCATGGTGAATACCATTATGCCATTGGTGAATAGAGTTTCTTCAACTGATATAGATGAAATGCAAACGACTTTGAATAAGTTTCAATGTGTTTAAACGAGTTTGGTTCAAGTAATATGAATGAAGGTGGAATGAGTTTGAGTAATTATCCTAGGTATTGAGAAGCGAGGACAAGGGATTTAGGAAGAGCTTTTGGATATGATTGAATTCAATCAAATGATTACAAAGATTACAATATTAAAGGAGATTTTCGATAAGCAAAAATTATATTATAATGATATTCTCCATGCACTTTGATGTTTAATCATAATAGATTATGTTGCTTGGAAGTTTTATCATAAAGTTAAGGAGAAGAATTAAACCATTGAATTTTGAATAAAGTTGTTGATAATTCAGTGTCTATTGGAGAAATAATTGAATAAAGATGTATAGAGTAATGATGTGCCAATCATTTTGTTCAAGATATAAAGGGAATATGAAATTTCATGCTGAGAACAACTCGAAGGAAAGGAATGTAGGACACAACTATTGGAGAATGAGAAATTATTTTGGGTATTGATCACTTATCATGTTATGATCTTAAGAACTCAACTTAGTTTGAGAATTGATTTGCACCAGAGTTAACCAATAATTATTTCAAAGAAATCTTTATCATTTAAAGAAAATCTTTTACAAATTTGAGTCAATGATTTGCCTTCTTGTGAAATTTACCCTTGATACTAGAAATCAAGTTAGAGTAAAGACCTAATCAACCTTTACTCTGATCCCTGAAACTAGAAATCAAGTAATTGTAGAATTTTCACGATAATGGCAGATTGTGCGGCGTAACCGATATTTTGAGTAAGTAATGATTTTCCTTTTTATTTTGATTTTAATTTTGGATATCAATTAAGAAGTGTTTTTTTTTTCTAAAGATATTTCATTGTTTTACACTAAAGTTTTCTCTTAGTTTCGAGGACGAAACTTCTTAAAGTTGGGAAGAGTGTAACAGGCGCAATTTTAAGCACCTTGATTTTCGTTTTAAACTAAGTTTATTGAATCTTATTTTAATTAAATTATTTTGTTGTCCTTAAATAAATTGTTAAAAAGTTGCATTTTGAATTGTTTTAGTACATAATCAAAATTTCAAATGAAATTATATAGTATAAAATAAATTAAATTTTTAGTTAGAATAGAATAAAATAAAGTAGGTATTATAAGGTCAATGCTCAATTCATCATTATCCCTTAGAACTATAAAAGTAGTACTAGTAGAAATAGTAGATAATAATCATATAATAATAATAAAAAAATAAAAAAAAATAAAAAAAAAAAAGAATTGAGATTCACATTGCTTTCACGTGAAGTGTCAACTAGCAACTTTACCCAATTTTTCTATTCCACTATCTTTTTCTATCCTTATCTTTGAAATTGGAGAGCTCAAAACTCCATCTTCATCTAGATGAAACCCCGACCGAATCTCTGCTCAACCACCGCCAACTGCACTGCCAAATTCAGTTGTTTTTCCACCAGCTGTCTGCCCTAGCTGTGGCTGCCCTTACTCGACCAACAAACAATGGTCCTCTTCTCCACTAATTAGAATAAAGGGAAGAAGATGGTGTGAAAACAATTACCATGGAAAATGAAAAGATTGAACCCTTGAGGTACACCCCTACTCAAATAGATTTAATTGCTTGATTTAAATCTTTGATAAGTAAAATTTAATGTCTTGTATTTGAACCTTGTGGAAATTATAGAATTAGGTCAATTACTAATTGTTGGCTTTTAATTGATAAAATAGAAGATAAAACCATGAATTAGCAATTGTTGAATTGAATCTAGATGAGGTTTTTATTGGGAAATGTCGAATTGATTTTAGATGCAAATTGAGCTATTGAGTTTTTATCTTAAAACGGTTATAAATTGAAGTATAGAAGTACTCATTGAAGTTGTCGATCTATTGAAGAATAATGTTGAATTGGGTACACTCTTTGAGATAGTGATCGACAAATGCTAGAACTGGAATTATGAACAAAAGTTGAAAAAGAATAAGACTTAGTAATCGATTAAGAAGCGGTAAGAGTTAAGGTTAGATTTAATATGGATGAGGATTAAAGAGTTAATAAATGAGTATGAATCAAAAACTATAAGTTGTTTCTTTGTGCAAAAAGGGTTAATTTAGAATTTGTAATACGTGTTTGAACTTTGAATTTGAAGCTAACAAAGTAAGTGGTATGGTAGGTGATTTCTTGTTTGATCAGCTGGTTAGTTTCGGGCTGTTACAATCCTGCTATTTTACAGATTGATGTGTTGTGTTGTTCTAGCCAACTGATCCATATGACTTACAAGCCTGCCACTGGTTATCCGATCTACTACTCCTTTGTGTATGTGTCCAATGATAAACATGAACAATTGAAGTTATTTTAGCTCCTAGGCTCTGTACCTTGTCCAGGGCCATGGATTGTTTTGGGAGATTTTAACTGTTTGGCTAATCTTGATAAGAGGTTAGGATAACCTGTTCGCCTACATGATGTCCTTCTCCTCAGACAATGTATGACTCAGTGTAAGCTCTATGATATGAAGAGTACTGGCAGATTCTTTACATGGAATAACAAGCAATCTGGTGATCGTAGAGTCTTTAGTAGAATTGACAGAGTGTTATGTAATGAGGAATGGGTGGATGCTTATCCTAGGGCCGAGGCCTCTTTCCTCCCTGAAGGTGATTTTGACCACTCCCCTATGCTGGTTCACTTCTTTGATCTTATTCGGGGGAGACCTATGATTAAATTTTGTAACTTTTAGGCTTCAAAACAAAATTTCCTTGAGGTTGTTGGACGGGTTTGGCATAAGCAGATTACTGGGCATATGTGCTATCAGATTCATCAAAAGCTGCTTGCGTTGAAACGTGAGTTGAAGAAATATTATTATCGATGCTCAGGAGAGGGTGCATTGTGATCCCCACAACAGTGAACTACTGGAGACAGAGCTTAAGTGGGCCCAAGCGCTGAAGCAGGTGAAAAAGGATTATGGCTCTCTCATGCAGCAAAAAGCTAAAGTGGATTGGCTGAAATATGGTGATGATAATATTGCTTTCTTCCACAACAGTATAAAGCACAGGGCGGCTCACAACAACATCAATACCCTTGTTCTAAATGGCAACAGTATGAGCAACCCTAGTCTTATCAAGCAAGCTTTCATTTCTTTCTACTCAGAGCTTCTATGTTGCAAATGCAAGACATGCAAAAGGTCAACATGAAAGTTATCAATATTGGCCCTCTTCTCTCTGACTCCATGAGGGAGGCCCTCACCCTGTCCTTCACTACTGAAGATATCAGGAAGGCTATGTGGAGTATTGACGACAATAAAGCCCCTGGTCTAGATGGTTACAATAGCCGTATCTATAAAGCTGCCTGGTCTGTGGTGGCTCTCGCTGTTGTTACGGCCGTCCAGAGTCTTTTCCAAACAGGGAAACTCCCAAAGGCCTGGAGGCTGACTACCTTCACCTTTGTGCCTAAAGTTTCCTACCCCTTTACCCCAGGTGACTTTGGGCCTATCTCTTGTTGTCATGTCATTTATAAATGTATTACCAAACTTGTTTGCTCTAAGCTGAAGCTGGTTCTTGGAGGCATCATCAGTCAAACAAAAGGTACCTTTGTAGCTGGGAGAAACATTGCACATAATATCCTCCTATGCCAAGATTTGGTCAAGCACTTTACTAGGAAGGGTTCCTCACCTAGTTGTTTAATAAAAGTAGATCTTCGCAAAGCCTATAATACACTTAAATGGAGCTTCATCCAGGATATGCTTATAACACTGCGTTTCCCCCACCACTTTATCAAGATCATCATGACGTGCATCTCATCCACAAAGTATACACTTTTGGTGAATGAGGACCCTTGCGAGCCCTTCCAATCCAAACGGGGGTTACATTGAGGCGACCCCATGTCTCCTCTGCTCTTTGTTCTTGGGATGGAGTACCTGTCCAGAATGCTAAATAGTGCCTGCTCTGCTGAGATGTTTAAGTTCCACCCTAGCTGTAGGAAGCTTAGACTCAACCACCTCTGTTTTGCTGACGACCTTATGCTATTCTCAAAAGGCGACATAGATTCAATCCCTGTCTTATGCCAATGTCTAGATAAGTTTGCATCTACCTTAGGCTTACATGCTAACAAGAACAAGTCTTCCATATACATTGTTGGGTTGCCTTTGGAAGTGAGAGAAGACATTGCACTCCAAATGAGCCTCCCTTTGGGCAACCTTCCTTTTAGGTATCTAGGGATCCCTCGGACATCTAAGAAGATCTCGGCTATAGACTGTGATGTTCTAATCGATAAGATGACTGCTAGACTACGCTTATTGTACATTAAGAATCTTTCATATGCTGCCGGCTACAGCTTGTGACCTTAATTCTCATGGTTATTATTTCTTACTAGTGTTAATTGTTCATTTTACCTCGAGTGATTATAAGGAAAGTAAATAGTATCCGTAGATCCTTCCTATGGAACAGTGATGTTACTAAGAGCTCTAGAGGTAACGTTAGTTGGTCTAAGGTTTGCCAACCAAAGAGTTGTGGTGGCCTAGGGATCCATAACCTTGATGTTTGGAACCTGGTGGTTGTGGGAAAGCTTGTCTAGCATATCAGTTCAATGCAGGAGTCGCTTTAGGTCAAATAGGTCCACGAAGATTACACGAAAGGTGCTGATTGGATGCTCTTCAACCCCCCTATAACGACTAGTTGGGCTCTGAAGAGGCTCTACTTTGTAAAGCTTCAATTGAGTGAGTGGATGTGCAAGCAGAAGTACCAGATACATGAGGTCTATACACACGACCTTGATACATCCCCCAAAGTCCGATGGGACAAGTTTGTCTTAAACCGAGCTTCTATCCCTAGAGAGAGTTTTATCCTATGGCTTGCTATGTCTAGAAGCCTCAGAACCAGGGATAAGTTGGTTCAAATGAGTGTTCTTAATGAGAACGTTTGCCCTATATGCAATGCAACACCTGAGTCTATTGATCACATCTTCTTTTAATGTGCTTTCAGTATGCAGTGTTTGCAGTTTATGCAGCAGTGGCTAACTATCCGTATTCCTTACGATCTCCACAGACTTGTTTTCAAGAAATGGAAGGGTCCTAGTTTCCGTAGATCCCTGATCCTTACATGTATCTGCAGCCTTACCTATATGGTCTGGCAAACCTGGAATGAAGCTATTTGGATGATGAGTATGAGCACTGTTGGTGTTGTCACTAAAAGGATCCTCCAGGAAGTGAGGATTCGGCTTATGAGTTTGTACCCATTTGAGAGTTGTCAAACTTGGGTTAAGAGACGTTTTTGATGTCTAATTCTTTTGTTTTTCTCACCTAAGGTGTTTCCATCTCTTTTATGCACATGAAGAGTGAGGTGGTTTAACCCTTCCTAAAACGTGGCTCCCACTTTCATACTGATGCAGCTTGTAAAAAAGAGTTGGTTACCCTGGGCTTTGTGTATGTATCTGTCTGAGTTTGATCAATGAAATATTTTTTTTGCTCAATAATAATAATAATAATAATAATAATAATAATAATAATAATAATAATTATTATTATTATTATTATTATTATTATTATTATTATTGAATTACAGTCTTACAATTTAACACTTTTGCGAATTACAACCTTAATGTATATTTTTTGCGAATTACAGACACCAATGTATTAAGGTTTGCAGGTTCGAGCCAAAGCACATAATTCCGACCATTTTGGTGGTCGAAATTTTAGGTAAAATGGTTGGAGTTTTGTGGTTTTGGCCTAAACCTGTAAACTTTGATACTTTGGTGGCTGTAATTCGTAATAAAATAAACATTTATGTTGTAAACCGCAAAGGTGATAAACTTTAAGGTTGTAATTTGCAAATAATAATAATAATAATAATAATAATAATAATAATAATAATAATAATAATAATAATAATAATAATAATAAGTGCGACATAATCGTGGATATCTGCTACAAAGCTGGGGTTCACGTACACAAGGAGGCACCCTTAGGGTTTTGGTCAGAGGCGGGGAAAGATCTTAGGCCAGCGGATCTCCTTCTTTATAACTGGCTTCATGGTAAAGACACGTGTGTGGATGTCACTAGGGGATCTCCTTTTGCCGGCTTAGGGGTCTCATCATGGGCTCCTGGTGCTTCTTTAGTCAGTGTTGCAGATAGAAAGAGGAATAAATACACGACAAAGTGCGAGGAGAATGGCTAAAAATTCATTCCATTTGCTTTCTCTACTTTTGGTGAGTTGGGTGAAGATGCGCTTAACTTGTTATCCAAGATCTCATCATTTTCATTAAGTAAATCAAGTTGCACCAAATCTAAGCAATACATCTTCCATAGACTAGTTTTTTGTATTCAAAAGAGTGTGGGTGCTCAACTTGTTGCTCAGCTCCCCACTAACTTCTTGTAAAGTCTCTTTTTATGAAATGAAATTATTATAATAATAAAAATAATAATACTAATAATAATAATAATAATAATAATAATAATAATAATAATAATAATAATAATAATAATCAATCAATCAATCAATCAATCAATCAATCAATCAATCAATCAATGAGGTCTACCAATCAATGCTCACCACGCAAGGTAAAGTGAATTGGGCGAAGCTAGTCTGTGCTAGGATTGCTAGCACGAGTTAAGTGAGCTACCGGTGGGCCTTGCAAGCCTCATGGTTCTCATTGATAGCAAGAGCATATGTGAGCTACCGGTGGGCTTTGCAAGCCCCGTGGTTCTCTTTGATAGCAAGAGTATATTTGAGTTATTGGTGGGCCTTCCAAGCCCCATGGTTCTCATTGATAGCAAAGGTATATGCGAGTTACCAGTGGGTCTTGCAAACCCCCATGGTTCTCATTGAAAGTAAGAGTGTATTGAGTTACCGGTGGGTCTTGCAAACCCCAAGGTTCTCATTGAAGGCAAGTTATATATTGAGATAACTGGTGGGTCTTTCAACCCCAAGGTTCTCATTGAAAGAAGTTTATTCATTGGAAAAAAAGGTTTATAGTGGAGATAGTCGTAGGATGTGCGAACCCCAAGGTATTCCTTTATAGGAAGTTTAAGCCAAAGCTGAGTTACCTCATAGGAGTTAAGAATCCCAAGGATATACTATGATCACACTCACGTTGGGATAGGCAAGCGCTGCAAGGCTATGCTTCATCATTAAGCGTCAGGTTGTCTGTTAACGCACTTAGTTATGTTGATATCGTACGTGTCGCATAGAGATGTTATGATTTTGAGAAGAGGAGTGTTAAGATATGCAATCCACCCGAGAACACATGGATTATGTTGGAAAAGAGGAATTAAGAGTAAGGAATATGGATGGATGATAAATGGTTACTAGTTATGCTTTGTATTTTACGAAATGTTCTTTATATCTTTGTATAGCATAATGTTAGCTAGTCTGTTGACGTTATTCTATTTGTTGTTAATTATTGACGTGTATGCGGTTGTGTTTGTGTTTGATTTATTGTAACCATCTATGATGTTTCTACTATAATACATTTGGCTTATGGTCTAATGTTGAGCAGTAGGATCATTCTAGATAGGTGTAACAGGTATTGAAGTTTCTTTTGCATTGCATTGGGGGAGAGTGATGAGTGCGAAGCATAGCACTAGTTATGCATTGGCCTTTTACTTTGTAGCTCTTTTATATCTTTTGTAAACTATAGGTTGAATATGTTTTTGATATGAGGCACAGTATCTTCCGTTGTATTTTCATAATTTTGCTGCGTAGTTCATGGTTTTGTATGATTTTAAAATGTTTTAATTCTTTTAAAACTCGAGCGTCAACACTGGCATCATGATCCATGCTTGTCATGAAAATTTGAGGAGCCGACAATAACCATTCCGTCGTGATACGAGATTTTAAAAGTGATGATGCCTTGGATGAGTTTAGTTATATTATTGTGTTTTTTATTCCATCACGCCTTCGAGTTTAGTCGAAATGCTGCCGAAATTTCTACTCACATTTATAAAGTCTATTATTATTTTATCTCTTTTCTTTTCTTTTATGTAACACCCGAATACCTCTCATTCTTTGCGGTTTTGTTTTCGTATAAGGAGTCAGAAATTCATGGGTGTTACAGGTGGTTACCAGAGCCAGTGGTTTCTATTTTGACGCCTTGTGCTTTAAATTCATTTCAAAATAGTTTTGGAAACTACAATTATTCATGAGAGTTGGGGTACGCTTGGGGTAGGAGCATCATTTGTGTTATAAGTATTGTTATCGTTGCACGTGCGGAGATACCTAGATGATTTGATTGGTATGTTATAAGATCAGTAATCATGTGTGTTATTATTATAATCAGTACTTATGATTTTGGTTTACATGTTGATATGATTTAATAAATTGGTAGATTTGAATTATGTATTTTTGAGCGTTGATGAAAAGCATTGAGTATTTGGAATAATTCATGAGCTATAAGATATGTATTAATTACTTAGATATGAAGTAGATATGAAGTATGATGATGAAATTTTAGAGATGTTGGTTACATATGGAATTCCTTCTTGAACTTTGGTCTTGTGTATCTCAATATTTGTTCATGTGAGTAGGGGTGTTCAAAAGTACCCGACCCCTTCGGCCTGACCCGCTGACCCGCTTCATATATGCCGGGTCAAAAAATAAAAAAATTTAAAAAATTCGGGTCGAGTACCCGACCCACCTTAACCGGGTCGGGTCATGGGCCAATTTCAAATTGATCCGGGTATCCGTTAATGACCCGCTTATATTTTTGTTCTCCGCTATAAAATTTGGGGTAACTTCAACTTTTCTGTTAAATATATTGTCGTTCCATTTACATTTTAGCTCAAAACAAGCAAAAAGGTGGGTTTGTTCTCTTGGAAAATTTGATTTTGAATGGGTTTTGTTTAATTGACTAAAATATGAAATGCGTTTCTAAAGTTGTTTAATTATTTTAAAGAATGTTGAAGCTTAATATTTAATATATTGTTGTAGCTTTGTTAATTTGGGAATTTTTCCTATTTGTAATAGTACATCTTCTACAAATCCATCACTAAATGATGATATTTTGGGATTAATTGTATTAAAGCTAATATTAAAGACTCAAATGAAAAATTATCTTCTTGGAATGAAGATGATCATACTCCTTGTAAATGGTTTGGTATACTATGTAACCATAGATCCAATAGTGTTTCTGAGCTTAATCTTGATGGTTTATCTCTCACTGGAAAGCTTGGTAGAGGCCTTCTTACGCTTCAATCTCTTCAAAAACTTTATAATAAACTATAATTAAATCTGTTAAAATAATAAAAAAAATAAAAATCGGGTACCCGGTCTCCCGACCCGTCCAATCCGATTACCCGAAAACCAGGTACCGGCATTAAATGGGCCGGGACACGGGCCGTTAGAAAGGTACCCGGCTTTCCGGGTACCCGCTAATGAACACCCCTACATGTGAGTACGTTTCTATACAATATTAGCAGTCTTATATTGATATTATATATAATTTTCACTCTTTAACTATTTGTTTAACATTTCATTTGGCCAAGGCATTTGCTCATCATAGTATATAAAGTGGTGATCAAAATTCATTTGAGTATGGTTTATAAGCATGCAAGTAAGAGTGTAAGTAGTTTAAAAGAGAATAAACAAGGAGCTAAAGTGTAATAAGAATTTGATATGATAGTATATGAAAGTCATTTATATGATAAAGAGGGGTCTTGTATGCGATACCTTGCACAAAAAAACAAGGTATTAATCATCAGTTGATGATAATAATACGGTCACGAAGCTTGTTGTAACGGAAAGTTCTTTCCTAAATATTGGTATAATATAATATAATAGTAAGTAATGCTATAGCGGAAGTCTATCGAGCCGTCATTATTACGTAAAAAAAAAATAGTATTTTCAAAACAAAACTTAAAACATTAAAATATAATTTTACAAATTACATCTTACTTTAATACATAATTATAGTTATTACATACCCATATATACATTACATAGAGTCTATAGCCTAACATCACAGACAATACATTAGCTTCTTAAAAACCTCATGGATAGTTACCTGCAGCATCTGCTCCAATTGTTTGGGAACAACCGATAGGAATCGGTCAGCTGTAAAGCCGAGTATAAAAACTTGCCAGTAATAATACAAGTATACAAATACGTGCATTTCAACAAAATAATTAATATGCAAAATGTTTTATACAATATAGAGGATTCATTTTTATGTTAATTTTATGTATTAAACTTCTGGTCCTTCTGCTTGAGTACCAGGGCGTGATTTACTAACACTTCTGCTTGAGTGTTAGGGCATGGAATCCGATTACTTATGTAATAAATGCAACACATATGATCTTTGTTTGATATATGTAAGGGCCTGTTAGGGTGAGGTAAACCAAAACCCCTAACTTAGTGGGAGTCGTCACTCCTTCAGTACAATGTTGCTCGAGCCACAGGTCAAGTTAAATAACCTTACTGTGTCCGCCGTGTTTTACGTGCCGGAAAACACGTCCCACGTTTTTTTACATGCCGGAAGCATGGTTCGGCATTTCCTTACTATCAAGCCTTTTTATTATCATGTTACTGTTTTCAGATAAATGCAACATTACAATAACATATATATATAAAAAATAAAATTTATAACAATTTAAACATAAATAATCATTTAGTTTAAGATTATTAATTTATTCCTTTAAAATTTAAATATCACAAAATTTCACAAAAATATTTTATGTAAAATAATAAATAAATAAATAAATATTCCGTGCAGTAAAATAATTGCTTTTTCCAGATTTATTTATTTTTAACAAAAAAAATTATTAATTTCCTTATATTATGCCTTTTTTTTTTGCAAAATTACTAATAATAATTATACTCAACTATAATTCACAAAATTAATACACAAAGTATATCTCATATATATTTATGTACAGAAAAATTTTCGTTCAAAAATATTCAGATTTACTATTTTAAGTTAAATTATTTCAGATTATACGGTTTTTGCCAATTAAAATGAATAAATCATATAAATTAAATTACAATGAATTAAATCACCAAAATGTACAGAATATTTAATTTATATATTTTAAACACATATAAAATTTATGAACATAAATTTATGTAAATAAATATATTTAAGAATTTATACCTTTAATAATTTCACTATTAATGGGTTTCCTTATTTGTAGGACTTCTAGCCACAAAATTACCTTTGTTCCCTTGAATTTTTACAATTAATACTAAATACTATTATTAGAAAATTTTTGAGGATTTTTAGGAATTTTTCTAGGTTTTTTAGAGATTTTAAGGGATTAGTTTTTATTTGAAAGTAATTTTTTCTAATTTTCTCCTCTTTTTTTTTTTTTGTTTTACCCACGGTTGGTTGCTCCTATATATAGGATTAGGATTTGTAAAATTTATTTACTAATTTTATTTTTCTTCATGGGTAAGGAATTAAGAGATAAGGCAAAAAAAATGAAAATCCCTAAAATCATGCCACCTAATTCTAGTTTACGCCAACTCAAAAGCTTTTAAGATATTTTCTTTCTTTTATTTTTATTTTTTTTTTATTTTTTATTTTTTATTTTTATATGTTTTTATCATAAAATAATATAGGAAGTAAAAATATTAAGTTATTATAGGTAGTTTAGCGAGACTTAATATTAAAAATACAATATTATTATTATTTCAAGAGAGAGAAAAAAAATGAAATTTATCAAATATAATAATAATAATAATAATAATAATAAAATAAAACTTATAATTTAAGCCTAAAATTCTTATTGTAAGAGAAATAAAATATTAAAATAAATCAAGAATTTGGGAGCAAGTAGAATAATATTCGGAAGGAAAACGGAATAAAACGAAACGATAATTTAATTTGTCAAAATATTTAAGATTAAGAAAAATGGTCTGTTACACTTGTCAAATCTAAATATTGAGAAGAAGGCTGAGAGTATGGTAAGAATTCACAATTTGAGACTTGATCCGCAGATTTCGGATCATAATTTACAAAAGTATTGTTATTATAGCCATTATAAATTGATAAAGAAGTTAAGACTTTGTTTTCAATTCCTCAAAGTGTTTTTAAGTAATGTGATTACTATTTTCTTGGTAACGCAAATCTATATAACTCAAATTTAGTTTATGTAAAATAACGATTCACGCAATATTTCTACTTTTAAATTGATGATCGTGGTTACTTTAGTTGGTATGAGAAAGTAGTAAGGGGACTTATTAGTTCTATTCCTAACTTATACAGGTTCTCAATTCATAAGAGGAAGTAGAACTTTAGTAGGGTGATTTTTGTGACTTTTTGGTCATGTAGTGACGCTTACAGATACGCACATGCAGTAACTAACTATTATATGCTATTTCTTAAAATATTATCAATAATTGTGATTAGATGCGTTGTATTAGAAGCATGAAGTACTAGCGAGTAAATTTTATACATGAATAGCTTTCAATTTGCGAATCTCTCGAACTAAGAATGGTATAGATGTATAGAATGAAGGTATTAGTAGAAGTTGAGAACAATTCCCTTATCGATAGAATAACATTACGTTTACTTGGAGTTAGAATGATTTCTTTATATATGAGTTTGATTTTATGATTGAGTTACCGGTGGGACTTGCAAGCCCTATGGCTCTCATTGATAGCAATAGTATATGTGAGTTACCGGTGGGCCTTGCAAGCCCCATGGTTCTCATTGATAGAAAGAGTATATGTGAGTTACCGGTGGGGCTTGCAAGCCCCATGGTTCTCATTAATAGCAAGAGTATATGTGAGCTACCGGTGGGCCTTGCAAGCCCCATAGTTCTCATTGATAGCAAGAGTATATGTGAGCTACCGGTGGGCTTTACCAGCCTCATGGTTCTCATTGATAGCAAGAGTATATTTGAGATACCGGTGGGCCTTGCAAGCCTCATGGTTCTCATTGATAGCAAATGTATATGTGAGTTACCGGTGGGTCTTGCAAACTCCATGGTTCTCATTCAAAGCAAGTGTATATTGAGTTACTGGTGGGTCTTGCAAACCCCAAGGTTCTCATTGATGACAATTTATATATTGAGTTTACTGGTGGGTCTTTCAACCCCCAAGGTTCTGATCGAAAGAACTGTATTCAGTGAAAAAAAAAGGTTTATAGTGGAGATAGTCGTAGGACTTGCGAACCCCAAGGGATATTCCTTTATAGGAAGTTTATGCCAAAGTTGAGTTACCTCATAGGAGTTAAGAATCCCAAGGATATACTATGATCACACTTACGTTGGGGTAGACAAGCGCTGCAAGGCCATGCTTCATCATTAGGCGTTAGGTTGTCTGTTAACGCACTTAGTTATGTTGATATCATATGTGTCTAATAAAGATGTTATTATTTTGAGAAGATGAGTGTTAAGATATGCAATCCACCCAAGAACGCATGGATTGGGTTAGGAATTAAGATTAAGGAATATAGATGGATGATAAATGGTTACTAGTTATGCTTTGTATTTTACGAAATCATCTTTATACCTTTGTATAACATAATGTTAGCTAGTCCGGTGACGTTATTATATTTGTTGTTAATTACTGACGTGTATGCAGTTGTGTTTGTGTTTGATTTATTATAACCTTCTATGATGTTTCTGCTATGATACATTTAGCTGATGGTCTGATGTTGAGCAGCAGGATCATCCTAGATAGGTGTAATAGGTATTAAAGTTTCTTCTGCATTGCATTGTGGGAGAGTGATGAGTGCGAAACATAGCACGAGTTATGCATTAGCCTTTGACTTTGTAGGTCTTTTATATCTTTTGTAAACTTTAGGTTGTATATGTTTTTGATATGAGGCACTGTGTCCTCCGTTGTATTTTCAGAATTTCGCTGCATAGTTCATGGTTTTGTATGATTTTAAAATGTTTTAATTCTTTTAAAACTCGAGCGTCTACACTGGAATCACGATCCATGCTTGTCATGAAGATTTGAGGAGCCAACGATAATCATTCCGTCATGATACGAGATTTTAAAAGCGATGATGCCTTGGATGAGTTTAGTTATATTATTGTGTTTATATTCCATCACGCCTTTGATTTTAGTCGAAATGCTGCCGATATTTCCACTCACATTTATAAAGTCTATTATTATTTTATCTCTTTTCTTTTCTTTTATGTAACACCTGAATTCCTCCCATTCTTTGCGGTTCTAATTTCGTATAAGGGGTCGAAAATTCAAGAGTGTTACAATATTGCTCATTTACTAGGCCTGGCTCTTAGTAGACTCCACTTTACATATTTGAGTGTTCCCCTCACATCCAAACGCGTTACTAGTGTTGATTGTGACGTGCTTGTTAATAAGATGGCAACTAAAATTTGCTATTGAAGTTCAAAAATTCCTCTCTTATGTAAAAAGAGTCTAATTGGTAATTGTAATACTACTAAGCTTTTGTACTTATTGGTGCCAGCTCTTGACTTTACCAAGATGAGTCATCAAGAAAGTCAATGCTATTTGTAGATTATATGTTTGGCTTGCAGATCCTAACAATACAACCCCTAGTAATATCAACTAAAATGATGTATGTAAGCCAAAGAAGTTCGGTGGTTTGGGTATCAGGAATAATGACAAATTGAATGAACACGTTGTGGGTAAACTAGCTTGGCATGAGGCTAGAATCATTATGGGTTCGGTGGGTTCATGATGTCTACACGAAAGGTGGCAACTGGTTTGTTTTCAACCCTCCTATAACTCCTAGTTGGTCTTTTAAGAAGATATGTAGAGCTAAGGATAGACTTGGTAACTGGATCTTGCAGGAAAAGTATATCATGAAAGATGTGTTCCATGATAACTCCAAAGACCTTCCTAAGGTTCATTGGAGTAGGTTTACTTGGAATACAGCTTCCAACCCCAAAGGTAAATTTATTCTTTGGTTGATTGTTTTGCATAAGCTGAAAACCAAGAGTAAACTTCCTTATATGATGCTTGTTAATGATGATCAGTTCCCCATGTGCCTCTCTGCTGTTGAAAATACAAATCACTTTGTTCTTCTCATGCCCCTTTAGTGCTAAATGCCATAAGGAGCTCTACAATTGGCTTCATTTGCCAAAAGCCCCCTTGAGGATTGCTAGTATAATTAACTACAAACGGAAAGCAACCTACTTCTAAAACAAGGTGATATTCTCTAGCACCTGTAGTCTTTGTTCGTATATATAGAAAATCAAAAATGAAGTTGTTTGGCACTTCCGTATGAGCATTGTGGACAAAGCTTTGGACCATGTTCGTGATGAGATTAAGATTAGATTTTCTTTTTTGTATTGTGATTAATCTGAAACCAACTCTTGGTTTAAAAATCTTCTATCTTTATGTATTTGCTTTTTGTTGAGGCCTCGCCTACTGTATGCACATGAAGAGTGAGCTGGTATACCTCTTCCTAGAAGGTGGGTACCTTCTTCATATTTAAACATACTTACAATAATTTTGAGATGCCTAACTATGATGTATCTGTTTTATTTTGGTGCAATGGAATTTTCATTTTCAAAAATAATAATAATAATAATAATAATTATTATTATTATTATAATTATTATTATTATTATTATTATTATTATTATTATTATTATTAATAATAATAACAACAATAATAATAATAATAATAATTATTATTATAATAATAATAATAATAATAATAATTTGGCTTCAGCAACGCGGTTGCATGAGCATCCCGATTCCCATGATTTGGCTTCTCAAGAGCAGTTTTTATCTGCTCAGCTTTGGAGTTTAAAGAAGGACTTTGAACATTCTATTCGACAGAAGGCTAAGTTGCAATGGCTTCATTTTGGGGATGATAACACATCGTTCTTTTATCTGAGTGTCAAACATCGAAATAGGTGTAATAGAATTTCTATTGTTATAGAGGATGGTAGGGAGATATCTGATCCGATGGTGATTCAACAGTAGAGCTTCAGTTTTCTCTCTGACCTATTTGCTACCGTTCTTAGGAACGAGCTTCTATTAAGGTCTTGTTCTTTTACATCAGCAGGGTCTTCTGTTAGATCTTACCTTTTCACCGGAGGAAATTAAGTCAGCTTTATGGAGTATTCCTGATAAGAAGGCCGCTAGTTTAGACGGGTTCAATAGACGGATATTGTGGGTTCTAATATTGTGCAAGCCATTTCTCACTTTTTCCAACCAGGGAAAATGTCGGGATGCTGGAATACCTCTACCATTACTTTGATCCCCAAGGTTCAGTGTCCAGCTCGCCCAGGTGATTATAAGTCTATATCTTGTTGCCATGTGTTGTATAAATGTATTTCTAAATTAATTTGATCTAAACTCAAGCTTGTTTTAGGTGACATTATTGATCCTGCCCAAGGTGCCTTTATTGCGGGTAGGAGTATCATGCACAATATGCTCCTTTGTCAAGATTTTGTGAAACATTATACTATGAAGAATTGTGCGCTTAGTTGCCTTATGAAGATTGATTTATGCAAATCTTATGACTCGTTGAGTTGACAGTTCATTAAGGAAATGTTAGTTGTGCTTAATTTCCCCCATCGGTTTATTAAAATTGTTATGGCTTGTATTACCTCGACAAGTTATGTGCACCAGATTAATGGTAGTCCTACCCCTATTTTTAAAGCTCTGGAGATGGAGGCGCTTACATTTGGAAATAAATTCATTTTGCTCTTATTTTGTGCTTTTTTTAAAAATTAATCTTAGTTATTTCAAATTTTCATCAGATCAAAGGTCTATTTATATTTACATTTGAATTGCTTGAATTTTGGAACGATTTAGCTATGCTTTATGGTTGGACATATAGAGTCTTCAATATGTTTTCTTAACTTACTTTGTTGTTGTTGTCTACAAACACTTAAACATTTTCGGCCCTTGCATTATTCACACTTTCTCACACGTATTAACATTCTAATATTTTCATCTTCTTTAATCAAATTACACCTTCATCTTCTTTAATCAAATTACTACTATTTCAAAATAACTCAAATAGAGTACATTAAAATACCAAAATGGAAAAACAAATTACACCTTCATCTCCTTTAATCAAGACAAAACAAAAAAAGATGTGATGTAGACACCACCTTGATAATGATGTCAAATAAAGGCCATTCTTATTTGGATTTTTAAGTACCATAAATGATGCTGCATCCGTTCCACTATTATATTTTAAATTACTTTTTACACTATTTATTAATATTTTTTAATTTGTATAGTTTGTTATTAATTTATAGATTATTAATTTAAATTTCATTTATATCAATTTTTATAATTATTAATTATGTCTAATTAAATATATTAATAATTAAAATAGTAAATTGACATGAATAAGAACGAATGGTGTAAAAACAAATGGAAAAGTAATAGTGGGTTGAAAGGGGAATAATTAAAGATCAACTTTTTGAATGAAGTAAAAGTTTCATTAAAAATTTTTGGGAGATTTTATATTGTGATCGCTTTTTATGCGGTAAATAAATGTTTTTTAATTTGTATGAGTATTCTAATTTTTAACTTTTTCGTTAAATTAATATTAAATTTACGTTATTATTAACCATCATAATGACGTTTTTTATTTAAAATAGAGGCCTGCATATTTTTCCAGAAATTTGTTCAAAATGTATACTAGTTTAACAAAGAACTTAATATTTTTTTCTACTACATGGAAAAATCGAAAGCTCGAATACACTATGCAGATTTTAAAACAGTTTGTCTACGACATGAAAAAGTCCAAAACTTAAAGTAAGCACAGGAAATTTCCCAAAAATCAAACACAAAAACTTGGACAAGAGGGTCTCATTATGAAACCGTCAATTTGGGTCGGCTCAATTCGCGCGTGTAACAACATTTCATATTTCTAGGCATTTATTAATTTTAACCTTAAAGGTATCAATTTTTAAAGTTGATATTTTTAATGTCAAAAGTAATACCTTAAAGATCGAAATTAAAAAATACCCAAAAAATTAATATAAAAATACCTAGCTTGCTACACATGTAAATTGAATCAGCCTAAAATTAACGATCTCATTATAAAATCATCTCGTTAAAGACCAGCTAAAAATCAAATAAGGAGAATAAGGAAAATTAACCGTCGTGGGCCTCTTTATAATTTGGGTGGGAGAAGATGAGAAGAGGGGGAATTTGTGTTGTAGTGGTGGAAAGAAATTAAAGTGGGTCCCATGTTGCTACCCTTATGAGCATGCAATGAAAATAGAAAAACTTTTATAGTCTTTACAAATTATGATTTGATTTGATGGCTTTTGGCATGAAAGGAGGAAGTGTTTCATTTTCACGCCAAAAAGGTAGACAGTGACTCAAGTGCCTTCTTTGCCCCACTCGTCTACTAATTTAGTGGACATCGCATCTTCTCTTCTACATTTACTTTCTCTATTTTTCTCCATCGAATAACAATTAATACTACTCTTTTCTCCTTTGAATTTTTAAGAAAAACGTAATAAATAAAGAGAAAATAAATATTTAAAAATAAGTAAAAGCGAGTTAAAAAAATATACTTCAATGAGATCAAAAGAAAATAAGAAATTATTTTCTAAAAATAGAAATAATATAAATTAAATAGAGCGGATCAAAATAAAAAATAATACAAATTTAATAAGATAAGGAGAATATTTTTCATATGTTTGACTTGGATCCTCCGTGAATGTTACGATATGTTTCCAAAATCGTGTCTGACGTATAAGTACTTAATCGTTCCACCATTAATACCCTTCAAATAGACAACGAGAAGCCCAAGATGGAATCAACATCTTAATCTTAAAAAGAAATTGAGGATTATTTTTTTCTTAGTTTTATTTAAGTAGCAGTTTTTCTCTCAAGATTTATTCTTATTCTCTCGACCAAAAACTTAAGCTGATGGTTAAAGCTCCAAGATATGTTATATACTCTAACACGCTCCCTTTGGACTAGAAGTGTGGATGCAACATAGACCCTCTTCATACCTGGTGCTAAATATTCCACTTTAAATAAGGGGTGGTTGAGATTCAAACTTGTGACCTTATGTCACGTTGGCTTCTGATACCATATTAAGGAAACAATTCAACCAAAAGCTTAAGCTGATGGTTAAAGCTCCAAGATATGTTATATACTCTAACAATTACAAAATACTATATTTTAACAACTAAACCAATTTTATAAACTGAATTTATATGCCAGAGGTATAAATAAAAAAACGTAACAGTCTTTAATAAAATACTAACAACAACAATTACAAGCAACACTAATTATAACAATTACGGTAAATAATACAATCATAATAATTAAAGCATCAGGCTTACTCTGAAAATTTATTCAAATTACAAATAATATTTCACTAAATTTATCTTTTTTATTAACTACTAAATTTGTGCACCAAGTATATAGATTAAAAAAATCGTAAGCGTTTAATAAAATAATTCTAAATATTTAAATTTAATATTTCCTCTGTTCTGTTTTAGTTGCACCATTTGGTTTGACAAATTTTTTAAGGGCCGTCAAATCAGTATGGTAAAAGCAGGGATGATGTATGATTGATGGTGATATGTGAGGTAGAAATAAAAAAAATTATTATAAGTAGATAATGGTTGTGACTTGTGGGTATATTAGATAATTAATGGGATGATGTATGATTGATGGTAATAGTGGTGTATGAATAAAGTGAGGATAAAATAAGTAGATCATTTTTGCCAAAAATAGTAATGTTGCCAGTAATATGAAACTTCCAAAAACGGTAAGTATTGCAAGTTAAATGGAACGGAGGAAGTATATGAACTTACCAACTCAAAATATAGATAGTATTATATGGCTTATTCTATTACTAAAATAATAATAATACATACTCCCTCCGTCCTGATCAGTTAATCGTAAAGAGAAAATGGGTGAATATGAAGAAAGTGGTAATAAATGAAAAGAGAGAATGAATTGTGTGGATGAAATTAAAAGAGAGTTAGAATGTATAGATGAGAATAAAATAAAATGGTGGGCCATTATCCAAAAATAAAAATATTGCAAATTAAGTGGAACAGACTAAAATAAAAAACGCTCCAATTTCAATTTCAATGTAACACTGGGAGTACATAGAAATTTGATTGGACTAGTAACAGTTTATAAAAAAGGAGTACATATGGAAGTCAATAAATACTTACCACTAATTACAATTATAGTTCTATGTATATTCAAGATTATATTAACAAACTAATCATGAAGTGTGAATTACTGTTTCTTTTGAATTAGCATTAAAGAAAAAATAATGTATTTTTTAAGAGAAATATAGATATTTAGTAATAAATTAAAAGAGAGATTAATTTATATAGACAAAATTATAAGAGTTAAAAGTTATAAATAAAATTTAAAAAAATGTGGGATTTATTTTAAAAAATAATGTAAAATAAGAGTAACAACCTAAATAATGATGTTAAATGAGGCCTAAGAGAGCAATAAGTAGTGACATCTACAATTCATTTCTAAGTGCCACTAACATATGTTTTTCTTATTCTCCTTCCCATTCCATAAGCTCATACATTTGAAAAAGATGAAACAAAAAATCGAGTGCTTTAGGTGTTAAAAATGTTTAATAATCAACTGAATATATTGTAAGGCTTTTAACGTAATTATATCAGTATATAAATATTATTTTAGTTGATACCACTACAGCATAATTTTTTAGTGAGATATTTAGTAGCATTAAATTTAAAGTCACTACTTTAAATTTCTAATGGTGTATATTAGGGATGTTCATAATAACCCGATTCGAAATTTCCGATTTGTCTTATCAAATATCCGGTTTCAAAACCGGATACCAGTTTCGGATCCGGGTTACAAAATTTTGGAAACCGGGTATCCGATATCCGATTTTATTTAATTATTTATTTTTTTACTTTTTTTTCGTAAATAAAATGATTATGATATCTCTTAAGCTAACCTTGAATTGAAAATTTTTTAAGTGTTAGTACTTGAATTTTATAATTGTTCTTACTTAAACCCAAGAACAATAATATTATTCTTTCATTTTCTTAATTAATCTTTTATGACTAATTCAGTTAAATATTTTAAGAGAGTTTGTATTTGAATTTTATATAAAAGTAAAACTAGAGATAAATAAATGTATGGTTGAACGACAAAAAGACAAAAAAAATTAAAAATAAAAAACATTCTAATAAAATTGGGTATCCGGATCCAACCCGGATTAAACCGGGTATTCGAATTTTGGATATCCGGTTTAATCCGGGTCGAAACCGGATCGCACTTTTAGGTATCCGAAACACCGGATACCCGGAATTTCGGATCTGGGTCGACCCGGTATCCGGTTTTTAAAACCCCTAAACTTAGTGACATTTATTAAACTATATAGCATTAAGATAAAAAATAATACTAAAACTTTTCACAACTTAGGATCTAATGACATTTCTTATTAATGTCACTATATACTATAGTAGCATTTTTGTATGTCACTAAAGATTAAATAATAAAATGTCACTAAATCACTTTATAGTGAAACTTAAAATAAAAATCAATAATTAATACATTAAAAATTATAATTCATTGACATTTTCTAATGTCACTACATCCTATGTCGCAAATAGTTAATTTTGTTATAGTGCATTGAGTAACGTTTATCTTTACTATAGACCAATAACGTCATAGGAATTGTATTTGATAACTTTTCGAACTAAATGTCACTAAAGTTATTGGGTTACATTGTATCAACGTGTGAGTCGATTTTCTGTGTTATTGGGACTTATATATATATCTAAGTTCATCTGACTAATCTAGTAAGACCGGATATTGGTCATAACTCTTAATCATACATACTAATAAAAATAATTGAAAATGACAATGTTATCTTTCGAGAGCCTTGACAAATGAATTTATTTTAATGAATGATAGTTGATTATACGACAATATTACCTAGTTTAGAATATGATATTTTTTTTTAATATTTAAGCAAAATTAGGTAAAATATTATATGATTTATTATAGTAATTCTATATAGTTAACTTAGAATTAAATATGCTTGATGAAAAACAAGTTATGTATTCGTTAAATAATTTAAAAAATATCAGTAATTATTTTTTTGACTTAAATAAGTCATGTATTTGATAAAGTTAGAATTTAATAACGATAATAATATATACTTGCATTATTATTTAACATTATATTATATATAAAATTATGTATAAATATAGCGTACGAATAAATTCGTGCATTGCACAAGTTCCTATACTAGTTTAATATAATGGTATATTAAGTTGTAAATATATGGGATGTTTTTAGGGGCGAAGTCAAGATTTTGAGTTAGGGTGACTAAATTGTTGATATATTAGCAAATTATTTGTTACACAAAATCTAGTTAAACTATAAATTTTTTAAAATAATATAGACTAAAATAAACTTGAACCATTGAAAGAATTATATTTAACAAATGGAGTTAAAGCTTCTTATAATTACCCCTTAACAAAAAAAAACCCAAGTTTTTTTAGTCAATATATTTGTCTACTAAGTCTTTAAAAAACGTTATTAAAATTAAGATATCAAAAATATAAACACACACACTAAAAAGAATGAATGTGAAATGATGAAACATAAAAGAGTAATAACCTTATAATATAAATTTATTAGTCTATTAAAAAGTAATAGTTCAAATTAGGTTGGATCTCTTAAACATGTTACTCTAACAATTGAGTTATAGTAATTTTTGTTATGCTTATGCACTCTTTAAATTATAGAACTATATCATATCAGAAAGTGGGACAAAGCCATAATTAAAAGGGATTGCGTTTTCGATAAGGGGGACCGGGCCTCCTGCAGCCACGATGTGGTTTCCCTTGTGGATACTTTTCATCATAGCTTTTCAATTTAACATCAACAAAACTTTCCTGGTCTTAGGATTTTACAAGTGAGGTCAAATACAATAGTTGTTACACACAAAATTTGTTTAACAAAGGTTAAATTTTAGCCAGTGGATTCACGCTGTACAAATGTATAATTTTTTTCATCCCAATAGTTGTTTCATTTCATGTCAATAATTTGATCTTGAGAAGATTTTAGTTTTCGCATGTTAATAGTTAACATTACTTGAACCCTACGATGGTATCAATTTCCTCTTTTATTGTTATGTTTTGGGCATATATACTTAATATATATGAATTATCATTTTACACATGATAATTTGATTTGCATGATGCAGTTGAGAACTTTAAGGGAGGGTTTACAAAAATTGTTTTAGTTGTAAAGTTATGAATTTTATGTATTATAAATTGAAATTTTTTTTAATTTTGATTCCTCCATTTGTCAATTTAATATTCTAGTATATATGAATTTTTAAAAGTGTTTGAAAATTTTCATATTTAAAATAATAATCACAAATTTGCAGTGAGATGTTTTTGGCATTATTAGCATTTGTAAATGATACAGCTGATTATATTTTGAATCTTTTGTTAATAATTAGGAAAAGTTCAAGTATTTGATTAATTAACATAAATTATAAAATTCGGTATTATTGATGTTTGTAAGACTAGTATTAATATGAATATAATGACTTTCGCTATATTCCACATTGTGATCACTGATTGGTGCTAATATTAGGAATATATCCGTGCCATGTACGGTGTAGGTGTACTTTTTTTTTTATAAATTTTTTTGATTAATAATATGTAAGACCTTTTACAAAATTCAACAAACTACTCATATAGAATCTTTCACCGCTGCCTGATAATGCATGATAATTATCAATTAAGCATTAGCAAATTTATACTTAGGGGGTGTTTGGTATGGGAATATAAAATCTAATGGAAAGGGAAATAATAAATAAGAGTAAGGGTAAAGGTATGAGTTGTAGTTATATGTTGTTTGGTATGAAAAATATAAGGGAAACACTTAATTAATCATAGTTAGAAAATTTGTTACTTGACATAAATGGGTGGTAATAAAGTAAGGGTATCCATTACCCTCAAGAAAGGGATTGGATTAACCTAATATCATACCAAACAAAATATATGGAGTAAAGGTAATTGAATCCCTTACTTAGTATGAAAAAACTCATACCAAACACCCCCTTAGTGTAATCATAATACATAATAGAAGTAATACTTAACTAAAGTGCTCATAATGTTATATTGTATAGTGATATATAGTTGAATAGTAGTATGATTAGATATTACCTCTTAAATTGGATGCTAGAATTATATCTTGAAAAGCAATACAAAAATTAGTGAACTTATGTTTTTGATGAGCATTAAAAGTAAAAGTTGAAGAATCTACAATTTCGTACTATATATGATGACTCTTTTGTTGAGAATTTATAAATTAAAATTAGATTGTATGAGTTACTTTCAATATATACTACTTTAAATCTACTAACCTTCTTTTGTAAACTCTCAATTTATATTGCATTGCATTAAGGAACATGAAGGGAGTGGCTAAACAAAATTATCTAACATTGATTAGTCTTACATATATTTATGAATTATATTTTCTTATAAAGCTAAAAACGACATTATTAATATTAATATGAATATGAATTGGTTGAGTCTATGTCAATGTCAAGTATTCTATTAAAAAACCACTTTAAATAAAACTCTTCATTGATAATTTGAATTGCATTAGAGAAGATGAAGGGATGAATTGCAAAAAACCTAATGTTATAAGTGTGACACTTGACAAAATGCTTTCAAAATGCATTGTATATATGGTAACACTTGGCACAAATGTTTTTAAATTAGTGCTAACTTTTTTTTAACTGTCGTTTTCTTAATTTTCAATAGATTTTATTTTTACTAGTCCATTTAATTATTTTCTTTACTTTAAACTTATTGATTAATGTTTAAGGGAATATTTATTATAATTGGTAATAATAAGCTTACTTAATTTTAATGGAGATTATTTTTAGTGGAAGTTATTTTGCTTAAAGAAGTATATTATTTTTGCTTGATTGATTATGTATCAATTAAAATTCATGCAAATAAAATTGAATAATGAATTTTTTTTATCATTAATATTTTTAAATAATAAGATTACATATTTATTACGTATCATGCACACTCTATATTTTTCACTATCTTTGTCCCAGTTGGTTTGGGCAGGTTTGCTAAGGCAATTATTGAATTCTTAACAGCTTTAATTATGCATAACTAAAAACTATAAAGTTGATATTAATAAACTTTGTATTGAGACGAATCAAAAAGATCTCACTTGACTTTTTTAACTTATAGATTAAGAATAAAAAACAAATTAAGAATAAACTGTAAATAGTGTCAAAAATCCAAATGAGACAATTATGTTGACACAGATGAAATATATCTATGAATGTTTAAATATTATTTTGCATGGACCACATACAAATAGTAAATGGGTGAATAATAATGGTTATACAAGTTATGGTAACTAGTAAGCCCAATTAGGATAGAAAATATGATTATGCACTCCATTATATATATTAACGTAATAGATACAATATATGTATCCTTATTTTTGAATGTAATAGTTAAATAGTTTAATTTTTACATTTCAAAGATTAAAAACTATAGTTTATGTTTCCATGGAGTTGAAAACCAAGAAGAATAGAAATTAAAGTGGTGTTCAAAAGAATGAGTCTTGAAGATTACATTTTCAACTGTTTTGGGGTCACACTAGAAACCTTCTTTATGCATTATTTTGATTGCTTTGTTGTCGATTGTTATATTACCTTATGAGGCATGCATAGGTTGTGTAGTTATTAATTCGAATAATTAGAGTTTCCTTATTATTGGGTTAATTAAAACAAATAAAGTACCTATTTAAATTAAATTGTAATGCTATCTCATTTGCTTTAGATCGTTAATTAGCTAGGTTTTTCCTAAGTAAGGTGCGTCTTGATTATCCTAATTTAAGTAGTTCATGAAAAGTGCTCTAACTCAACTAAGTAGGTCAAGACAAAGTTGACACTTAAAGACATGGGGTAATAATAGATAGAGTTATCTTATTGCCAACCCAGAAGTATTATGAATAAGTAAAGAATACTTTTTTATTTATAACCATTAACATTTGGTGACAAGCTATATCTTGCTTAGGGTTAGTGAAAATGGAGTCGTGGAATCACTAAATTAAAAGGTACATTTTAAGTAATTTTGTAGAATTAATTTGTTTTAAATTTTTCATAGTAATCATAGAATTCTGACATTTTTTATTATTTCATTTGTGAATGGAAAACAATTCAAACAATAATGCGTTGAATAAGGCTTGTCATCACACCTTCAAATAACATTTATTCACCGTTATGCACTGATAAGTGCAATTATTTGCACTCATCGCTTACATTTTTATGCTCATTTTCGGTGTTCAGAGGCGGTTTAGGGTTGTTTTATGTGTTTTCACTCCATTTCGGTATAACATGGTCAAATTATGGGAAAATGGGTAAATTGTACCTTCTTAAGGTGTTTTTGTGGGTTTTCCGTGCTAATCTTGTCTACAGGGCTCAAAGATTGAATCAAACTATCAATCGAATCAAGACATGATCAAAAGAGCAAGTTTCAATATGCATATATGTCCAAGAGCCAAGAGCCGAGTCGGCTAAGGTGGCACCATTTGCCTTGGGCGACTCGGTTGTGAAGAAAAAAAAGAAGAGTTTTGTCCAGAAGCAACATACAACTCGGCTGTGGGTATTTAAAAGAGATCGCCGACTCGGCGGTGAATGAAGCAGGAACATGAGTTTTCCAGAAGTTGCAGCTGACTCGGCAACGAGTCTGATTTTGGGACCGCCAACTCAGCAGTCTAGGCTGAAGAGAACATGCATTTTTCCAGAAACATAAGCCGACTCGGCGGTGGACACACTTCTTGGTACAGCCGACTCTACTAGGGGTGAAAGTTTAGTTTTTGGTTTGGATTCGATACAAATCCAAATCAAACTGAATAAAATACGGTTTTGATATTTTCAATCCAAATCCAAATCATAATATTTTTAATCCAAATTGAACCGAACCGAATTTTAAAATACCAATCCAAATTGAACAAAATAGACTGAATTGCACCGATTCGTATCTTTTGCACTGAAAGTCAAATTTGCATGTATCGTTTCAAACTTATTCTTTCTAAAGCTCCTAAATAAATATTAATAATTTTAGGGTTTTTATTCGAACAAGTAAAAAACATTTAACAAAAATCTAAAAATAAAGGCAAAAATTCAAACAAATCAAATAGAAGATATAACATGCCTTTAGCATTTCAGTTTGTTCGATTTTTTGGATTTGTTGGACCCTAAACAAACCGAACACCGAATTATAATTAAAATTCAGTCCAAACCAAACCAAATTAAAAATATAGTCGAACCAAATTACTTATTCGATTTGGTTTGGTTCGGTGTTCGGTTTTTCACCAAATTACTTACACCCCTAGACTCGGCGACTTATTCTGTGAGCTAAACGCGTGTTTTTTTCTCCGGTTTTCTTAATGGGCTTAGGGTTAATTTAGAGAATTAGTATAAATAGCCCCCTAATGACTGATTAGGGTTCCCCCCTTCTTCCTTCTGACTTTTGCTTAGTTTTTCCTCTAGTTTTCATTAATTAGCTTTTTAATTACTCTAGCATTAGATTTAATTCAAGCATTTCAATCTAGCCTTTGAGACTTAATCTTCCTTCAAGTTTGTAAGTGTTCTTTAGTCTTTTAAATTTCTTTGCTTTTGAATTATTGTATTAGTTTTAAGCTTTCTCTATTAAACTCTTGATTTATCTATTAATCTTCCTTCAATAAAAAGTGCAGTTCTTCATTATTGTTCTTGAATTTATTGTTAATATCATTTAGTAATTCATTATTGCTCATTTTAATTTGTCATCTAATTTATTATCATTCATGTCTAGCATTAATTTTGAAGTAGTATTTATTGTATTCATCATGATTAGTGAGTAGATCCATATTCTAGGGTTAGGGTTTTGAACTTATTAGTTGAGTATGATTTGATTTTTGGATGTGTCTATGAAGTTAAGGATTAAAGTGGTTAAATTGTGCTAATTAACCATAAATTATATATGCTTTGTCGGACTAGTCAATAGAACTAGCGTGTGAGATTGGGATCGACTTTGCTTTAGGGTAAATTTTAGTTAAATTCTTATTAATTCGTTCAATAAAACTAGCGTGTGAAAATCGAATTAATAGGGTCTAAATCTAATAGTTAATCAACAGAGCTAGAGTTTGAGATCAACATGATCATGTTTAACCACGTAATTGATCTAGATCTTCATAGATACTATTGAGAATTGAATCATACAAGACTTTAGGGGATCCCCGACACCCTAGATCTCCTCATCATATAGTTAAACCTCATTTTTATTATTGCATTCTTAGTTGTTAGCTCACAACCAATCTATATTTTTGTTCTCTTTAGTAATATAATCAACTAAGATCATTAAATCCCTTGTCTCAAGGTTCCTTGTGTTCGACCCGCAGCTACACGTACGTCGTGCGCTTGCGGTTAAAATAAATTTTCTCATCATGAACTTCACAAGTATAACGACAAACAAAGGACTGAACCATGAGGACAAATGCGAGCTAGTTCTAATTTTCTCAAATATAGATAGGTTTATACTTCCTCCGGATTTTATTAGTTGCTACAGTTCCTGTAGCAACTAATGTTCACCAATTGATCTTATTTGATATATATTTCTGTATGTATAATGTAAAACATAGTCAAGTGAGATCTTGTTTGATTCATTTTAGTGTGTATTTTCTTAATATTAACTTTTTATAATTTTTTATCGTACGAAATTAGAGATATTAAAGATTAAAATCGTGCATTGGATAGCGTGAAAAACAGAAATGTAGCAACTATTAAAAACCTGAGGAAGTATATGGTTTAGGTGAATTTCTATAACTAACTGTACAAAAATATATAAGGTAAGGATTAATGTGAATTAAATCAAATAAAGAAAGCTAGAACATATTAGATCCCTTAGGAAACTGATTTCGATAAAACACTACAACAAATTAAGCTTTTTGCGACATTGGATTTAGTGTCATTAAAAAAATGTCACTGATTCATATTTTTAGCATAATAATTATTGGTTTTTATTTTAAGTTCTACCATAAAGTGATTTAGCGACACTTAATTTGGTCTTTAGTGGCATATGTAATTGTCACTATAGTCTATTGTGGCATTTGTGAGAAATGTCACTAGATCCTATGTCGCTAAAAGCTTTAGTGTGACTTTTTAATATGCTGCTAAAGGATCTAATCTGTCACTAAATCCTCTATATACACTATAAGAAAATTGAAATAGCGACATTTAAATTAAATGTCGCTAAATATATCCCACTAAAAGCAAATTATATTGTAGTGAAAACAAATTAGAACAATAATAAGTAAACAATTAAAAGTATCGATACTTAAGACTATACGATCAGGTTGGTGGCCCCACAGACCACACGAATGACTTATAATCGCTCTATGTCTTTTAGGAGTGGTAGAGCAAAATTCGTATTGAGTTTCAATAGCTAATAATTGTTATCTCTTCCTTAAATCTAAACAATAAGATTAATTTTACTTTCCTAGGGTTTCACTATTCTAAACCCTAAATTAATCTACTCACTCATACTTAAGTAAATCAATTCAATAATAATAGAGTAAGAAATATAATTAAGCATGATGAATATGATAATATCAATCAATACCAATAAAACCAATAATATTGAATAAAGGCAAACTATAATTAATAAACTAATAGAGAAAAGATATATTCACAAAGTAAGAACAATACTTTAAAAAGTGAATGAAATGATGAAATCTAATTCCAAACATGAAACCAAAAGCACAAAATTTGAAACTTAGAATTGAAAGATGAAAACTAGAACTAGGTTTTAGAGAGAGTAATTAAGAGATGAAACTGAATTCTCAAACTTAACTTCTTTAAAATATGGCATACGATACCCTCAACAATATTAGGGGTTTAAATATTACTCCCTCCTATTCACTCAAGTTGTCCTATTTCCTTTTATGGATAATTCACTCAAGTTGTCTCATTTCCTTTTTTATGTATCTTATTTTACCTAAATACCCCCACTTTTCCAATTCCCAATACCCAATTACTACCTTTACAATTAATTTAATCAATTAAAATACTCAACTACCACCTTTTTGGTGGACTCCATCCCACTCTTGATATCCGTGCCCAACTAAAATGGGACAACTTGTTGAAGATGGTGTTGAAGGCAGCAAAATAGAAGATGTGGATAGTGCAGCAGGATGATTTCATACAACATGTGTACAAGACTAACAGTTGGTGGCTACACAGAAGACCAAGTGCATGGCTAGGAGTATATCAAGTCAACAACAAAGCATGTTTATAGGCACATGGGTAGTTGAGTACAGCACGTGTATTAGTTTAGTTGTTAGTTTCTTGTATAGGTGTCATTCTTTCTGTTATATAAGTTGTTAGAAGTTATTACATTACAAAACAATAACAAACTAGCTTTATGTACTGTGATACTTGCCTATATATAGATAGGCATAGTTCTTGAATCAAAGTGTGTAATTGCAATCTTTAATCAATGAAATCTCTCTGACTTTTTCTCTGATTAATTCTTTTGCACAAAGTTTTACATGGTATCAAAGCAATTGGGAAAATAAACCAGATTGTATTCGATCCTTTCTTTCCCTTTCTTGATTCATTCCATTTTTTTAATTCTTGATTGTCAGCCATTATGGTGAATCAGAATTCTTCAACTCAAAATGGAAATACAACCTTGGATCCCACAATGAATGCAGGATCACCATATTTTTTGCATCCGTCAGATACAGGACAAAAATTAGTGAACGTAATATTTTCAGGATCTGGGTTTGTGGATTGGAAACGTGTGATGGTCATTGCTTTGAGTGGGAAGAATAAACTTGGTTTTGTAGATGGATCTTTACCAAGACCTACCCAAAGCACGGCAGCTAGAGCATGGGATAGGGTCAATAATGTTGTCATGGGATGGATAATTGCAGTTCTTGAAGATAGTATTGCCAAGAGTATTCTTTCCTACAAGACAGCAAGGGAGATATGGAATGAATTGAATGAAAGGTATGGTCAGAGTTCTAATGCTCAATTATATTCTTTGCAAGAAGAGCTTAATAATCTTGTTCAAACTCCTAACATGAAGATCTCTAAGTTTTTTACCAAGATCAAGACCTTATGGGATGAATTGGATAGTCTAAATCCTCTCCCCATTTGTTCTTGCACAGCTGCTAACACTTGTACATGTGAAATAGCCAAGAAGTGCCATAAAATGCAGCAAAACAACAGAGTTATAAGTTTTTTGATGAGGCTTGATAAGAAATTTAGTCAAGTACGCTCGAATATGTTGATGATGGCTGAGTTACCAACCTCAGCACAAGCCTATAGAATTCTTCTTCAAGAAGAAACCCATCTTGATATTAGCTCTATAGAGACAAATGACTCTATTGCTTGTAGAGTAGACAAGAGGAAATTTCAAGAAAAGGGCCCCGGAAAGAGTAGTTCAGAATATGGAAAAGCCAAGAAGCAACAATTCTTTTGTGATCACTGCAAGATAAGTGGACACACTAAGGACAGATGTTGGAAGATAATTGGATATCCACCTAATTTCAAAGGAAATACTTGGAAAAGAGGTACTGAAAAACCTTCTGCCAATGTTGCTCAAGATACTAATGCTGATGAAGGATTAGTGACTGCTAAATTTACAACCACTCAATATCAACAATTGCTTGAAATGTTGAATAAACAAGGAAATCAAAACAACAACACACATGCTAATACTTCACAGCTTACAGGTACATATTGCTTTTCATCTGTTAAAATACATGATTGGATTGTGGATAGTGGTGCATCTGACCACATGTGCCACTTATTAAGTATATTCAATAATTATAAAACCATAGACAATAAAGAACATGTAATTACAATACCTGATGGGAGAAGAATAAAAGTGAAGTATATAGGAACAATCAATTTGCAAAATGGGTTAATTCTAAAAAATGTGCTTTATGTGCCTGATTTTAAGTTTAACTTAATTGCTGTTAACAAGTTGGTCTTGGATAATCAATGTTCTGTTTCTTTTAATGAAAATGGGTGCTATATTCAGGAAGCATTGAAGAGGAAGTCTTGGCTTCTTGGTAAACCAAAGGGTGGTCTCTATATCTTAAAAGATGTTGACACCAGTATTGATAAACAAGCTTCTACTAATGACAAAATGCAGAAGGATTCTTGTAATATTGACACACTAAGTGCAACAGCTCTTTCTGATTCTTTAATAAACAAAGCCAAATTGTGGCATTTGAGAATGGGACATTTACCCATGTATAAACTTGATCTTTTGTTCCCTGAAATAAATGGAAAGATAGTTCATAATAATATTGTTTGCGCAATATGCCCTCAAGCTAGGCAGAATAGGAGTACTTATCCCAAATCAGTTTCTAAAACTTCCAAACCTTTGGAACTATTGCATATTGACATATGGGGACCCTTTAGGTACCTCACTAGATTGAATTGTTCAATGTTTGTCACTATTGTTGATGATTTTAGTAGGATGACTTGGATCTTTCTTATTAAACATAAGTCAAATTTTATAGAAATCTTTAAACAATTTGTTATTTTCATTGAAAGACAATTAGATATGCAAGTTAAAAGAATTAGAACTGATAATGCAAAGGAACTAAGTAAAGGGGAAGCTATGCAATTCTACATCCAAAAAGGGATAAAACATGAGTCCAGTTGTGCAGAAACACCCCAACAAAATGGAGTTGTAGAAAGAAAGCACAAACATATTTTGGAAACAGCTAGGACACTTCAATTTCAATCTAACTTGCCAATGAGCTTTTGGGGGGACTGCGCACAATGTGCAGTTCATCTCATAAACAGAATGCCTTTGGCTGTTTTAAAAGGAAAAACTCCTTATGAGATGTTATTTGGCAAAAAGCCTGATTATGCACACCTGAAGGTGTTTGGATGTTTATGTTTTATAAACACCCTCAAACGAGATAGGCATAAATTTATGCCAAGGGCTCAAAAGGGTGTTTTTATTGGATATTACCCTGGAAAAAAGGGCTATAAAATTTACAATCTTGAGACTAAAAGGGTGATTGTGTCAAATGATGTTACATTTCATGAGCATCATTTTCCCTATCAGTACAACAAACAAGAGGAAGGCTCAAACATCTCAAAACAAATTTTTTTACCAGTTAGTTCAGAATACACTATGGATAATGTTGATCCTTTTATTTTGAATGATCAAAACAATGATACCACAAGTGTACATGAACTAAATGAACAGATTACAGAAGTCATACCCCTTGAACACAATTACACACATGTCTAAAGCAAATACTTAAGAAGCAAGAGCAAGCTTCAAGACAGTGGTTTGCCAAATTAGCTCATGAACTTTTGAGTTTGGGATATTATCAATCAAAAAATGATTATTCCCTTTTTATTAAGAAGTAAGAAAATAATATGACATTCATTGCTGTATATGTAGATGACATTATAATCACTGGTAATAATCATCTAGAAATAAGTGAGGTAAAACAACATTTGGATCAAACCTTTAGCATAAAAGACCTAGGTAGATTAAACTACTTCTTAGGCATTGAGGTTTTGTATACAGATGATGGACTTATTTTACACCAACACAAGTATACTAAAGAACTCCTCTTAGATAGCAAAATGCCTCATTTTAAAAGAGTAGTTACTCCCTTACCCTTAAATCTAAAACTCTCTGCCCATGAAGGGAACTTGCTCCAAGATCCTACTCTTTACAGAAGTATCATAGGAAAGCTAAATTACCTTACCAATACCAGACCTGATCTTTCTTACTCTGTGCAAACTTTGAGTCAGTTTATGCAGCAACCTAGAGACACACATTGGAATGCTCTTCAACATACACTGTGTTATGTTCATTCTACATGTGGGCAAGGTATTATATTGTCTGGAGGAGATCAAATCACTTTACAGGCCTTCTCTGACAGTGATTGGGCTTCATGTGTGGATACCAGAAGATCTATTACTAGTTACATCCTTTTATTAGGCAACTCACCTGTTTCATGGAAGTCTAAAAAGCAAGCCACTGTATCCAAATCCAGCTCAGAAGCAGAATACAGGGCCATGGCTGCTGCAGCAGCTGAGGTTACATGGGTAGTTAGGCTACTGTCTGAATTAGAAGTCAACAATATAAAGCCCATTACCCTTCATTGTGATAATCAATCCTCTCTTTATATTGCAAAAAACCCTGTCTTCCATGACAGAACCAAACACATCGAAGTGGACTGCCACTTCACTAGGGAAAAGTTTCTTGAAGGTCTTTTGCAACTTTCATATTTGCCCACCAAACATCAGCTGGCAGATATTTTAACAAAGATATTACCATCTGCACATTTCAATGAGCTATTGAGCAAACTAGGCATGTCCACATGACCTAGTTTGAGGTGTTGAAGATGGTGTTGAAGGCAGAATTATAACAAACTAGCTTTATGTACTGTGATACTTGCCTATGTTATTACATTACAAAACAATAACAAACTAGCTTTATGTACTGTGATACTTGCCTATATATAGATAGGCATAGTTCTTGAATCAAAGTGTGTAATTGCAATCTTTAATCAATGAAATCTCTCTGACTTTTTCTCTGATTAATTCTTTTGCACAAAGTTTTACACAACTTGAGTAAATAGGAGGAAGTATTATTTACGTTGCACCAGAATAGGTAACGCTTTCAGTTGCCACGAATTAAGTGTTGTGAGCATGTTATGTTCGTCGGAATCACAAAAACCATTCGCTCACTACTTTCTGCATTCTCCATTTGCAAGCTCTTATTGTAAACCTATCAATGGGCTATTCGGCTGAATCAAATATAATTCACCCGGATCCAGCCGAATTAATAAAGCTTCACCAATTTTGCATCATTGAGACACCACGTGTGTTTCCAAACTCAGCATGGCTTCCTAAAAGCCTTAATAAGTGTGCTAATGCCTCAAATAAACAAAAATCAATCTCCTTTCCCTGAAAAATAGCTAGAATAACCACTAAACAACCCAAAGGCAAGAACAAGTAAAATCACGCGTAATATGGATAAACTCAACTAAAAAACTCGAGACTTGGCGCAATGAAGAACTTATAAATGTGCACATAAATGAGCATATCACAATTCACTAATTTCGTTTTACGTTCGATTCTAGAAAAGGAAATACTTAACAAAAATGACTTCTTTGATTGGTCAAGGAATTTGAAAATTGTTCACAAACATGAGCGAAAACTAGATGTTCTTGAACTCCAATTCCATAAGAACCCATACTTAATGCGTCTGCTCAGGACTGAGCAACTTATAAAGCTGTGACTAAAAAGTTTTTAGATGTCACATGCTTGATGTTGGTATTCATGGTCCAAGAATTACAAAAAAAATTCATGGATATAAAAGCTTTTCAAATCTCTGCTCAGCTCCAAGCTATGTTTTTGAAACAAGTTAGGATTGAGGGCTTTGAGACCATCAATGAGTTACTTTGTAAACTTAAAATTTTCGAGAATACAATCCCTTTAAACTAAAGAAACAAGTTATTATAGCTCAGAAATAGAAAAATCTCTTCAAGAAAAATGGGAAGCCAAAGAAATGATTTGATCACTATTAGAGCTGTTCAAAAGAGACCCGACCCGAAAATCCGAACCGAAATCGAAAGTAAACCGACCCGAAAATGTGTTCCTTTTTTAGGTTTATCGAACCGACATTACCCGACCCGAAGTTATATCCGAACCGGTTGACAACCGAAAATGGGAAAACTGAACCCGAGCTGTAACCGATTTTTTTAACCGACACATAATCGTTAACCGAGATTACTCGAACCTAATAATGACCGACCCGAGTCATATCCGACCCGAATCATGCTTGAAACCGAACTCGATCCGACTAAAACCGACTTAACCCGAAGGAGTTTAGATCGAACTTGTGTAAACCTGAACCAATTTTTAACATAGAAGTATGATCGACTCATATTCAATCATCTTATTATTTATTTTAATAAAATGATAAATATTTTAATAAAATAAATTTTATAAATACATGGTTTCATATATTTACTTTTCGATCCAACAAGTAAAAGTAACAATGTAATAATGATCTAATAATGATCACTAATTGATTTGTATTTGAACTATTTTTATTTTGCTTTAAGTAAAGGAAACCTTATCATCAATAAAAGAATGACAAAGAACTTAATCTGATACTGACTCGAGCGATAGTAATTAGTGATTCGTAGCCGAATTCTACTTGAAAAAAATACCCGAACTCGATCTGTACCTGGTAAAACCGATTCAATTATGAACCGATGGCAACCCGAGACCGATGAATCTCGACATGAACTTCAACCGACACTGAACTGATGCTAACCTGACATCTCGAATAACCGATCTTCAACCGAACCGTGACTAACCAACCCGACCCGAGCATGACCCGTCAGAACACACATCCGAAAAATAACTGATCCGAAAAACAACCGAATCGAATGAAACCCGTCCGAAACCGACCCAATCACCCGAATGAACACCTCTAATCACCATGGAAAGGGCAAAAAGGTTGTCCAAACTAAGGTGAAGGTTAAAGCTAGTCTACATCATATTTGTTTTTAAGGCAATAATAAAAAGGGTCATTGAAAGCAAAATTGTCCAAAATACCTCAAGGACAAAAATGATGGAAAAATAGCTTCTAGTTAAGGCATTTATGTGATAGAGACTAATTTTGCTAACTCTAATTTTGGGGTATTAGATACCGGTTGCAGTTCTCATATTTTTGGAAATGTATAGTGATTGCAAAAAAATAGAGATCCTACTAAAGACAAAATTAACCCTGTTGTGATTAAATGGTGTGACTTGAGTGCACCAAATAAATTATGGACATTAGTGTGTGTGGAATCCTATGGGAGTATTTAATGGGTGATTAATTTCTGGTTTAATGTGGTTTTTAAGTGTAGTTCAATGCAAAGTCATTAGTGTATTGATAGATACTCTTAAGACACAAGATTAATATGGCATGATGAATAAGGTTTAATGGGAGTTACAAAAGATTATGGTGCAAACAATAAAATGCTTTGAACGAGGTATCCAAGTAATAACGAGCAAGCAGCATGCTACAAATCAGTAGCTGTTTTGAAGAGGTGCTCCATTCTCTACTTTGGATTCTAATATTGGTCCATTCATGTCCCTAGAGCAAGTTTGTAGCATTTAATTCTTAGCACTTAGTTTCAACATTTATTAAGTGTAATTTATTCTTATAAATTGTGAGTTTGTAAAGCTCATGAATTATCCACAAAAATACCCCAAGTCTAAACACTTAGCCTCATCTCTTCTCTAATTGTAATTCTCAAGTTGTTATAATATAAGACATAATATACCGGAGGACGTAGCCTCAATTGGGTGAACCTCGTTAATATTTTGTGTAGTTTATTATTGCATTTTTATCTCTTACAAACATTGATTTTTATATTGTTTGCGTAATTTGTTTCACACGACTTCACACTTTCGATCTTGGTGATATTGGAGATTGAAACTCATTGTTCGATCTCTATTATAGCATCGTTTTCAGACCCATGACCGGGAAATGTAGTTAAAGTATCTGCATTAGCTATAGGATCTTATTATTTAGCTTTACCTTCAAGATTTTTATCAAATCATAATAATTGTTATTATGTTCGTTCTAAAAATAGAAATTTGATTTCGATTTTAGTGTTAGATTCCGAAGGTTTAACCTTCGTAATAAAGAATGATTCTTTTTCAACTTACAAAGATGAAATTTATTATGGTGTAGGTCGTTGCATAAATGGCCTTTACATGTTTGATCTTGATAAACAAAACTATCACATAGAAAATACTTATCTTTGACATTGTCGTTTGGGACATATAAATGAGAAATGCATCCAAAAACTTTATAAAGATGGACTACGAGACTCATTTTATTTTAAATCAAATGAAGAATCCGAGTCTAGTTTGCTTGGTAAAACGATTAAATAACCATTAACTAGACATGGTGAAAGAGCAAGTGACTTATCAGGATTAATAAATTCAAATGTATGTGGTCCTATGAGTATCTCAGCCAAGGGAGGGTATGAATACTTCATTACTTTTACTGATGATTTAAGTTGATACGAATATGTCTACTTAACGAAGCATAAATTTAAATCTTTTGAAAAGTTCAAGGAGTTTCAAATTGAAATACAAAATCAACTTTGCAAGATAACTAAAGCACTAAGGTTACATTGAATTGGAAATATCTGATTCAAGATTTGGTTGATCATCTAAAAAATTATGGAAAAATTTCACAACGAACCCCGTTAGGAAAATCACAACTAAATGGTGTGTATGAGCGGCGGAATAGGCCCTTGTAAGATATGGTTCATTTAATGATGAGTTTACTTGATCAACCTATTTAATTTTAGGGTTATGCACTCCAAACAGCGGTTCATGTTTTAAATCGTTCTCCATACAAGTTCCTAAGTTTTAATTTCTAAGAATTTGGGGTTGTCAAACATAGGTTAAATGTTTAGAACCAAATAAGCTTTTGAACCTAAATCCGATAAGCACTTTTTCTTGGTTACCCCAAAGAAACCAAGGGATATTACTTTTCCAATCTTAGTGAGAAAAAAGTGTTTATAGCCCGAAGGTGTCCTTTTAGAAAGAGAATTTTATCTTAAAAACCAAGTTAGAGAATTCTCTTGAAGAAGTTCAAGATGATCGGAGCTCAAGTTTTGGTACCACTTGTGCCTACTAATATAGTTCATATCTCAGTTCGTAGAACTAGTAGGCATACCTCCAAGGAGAGATCTTACGGAGGGTTATTCGTTCATGAAACTCATGAAGTTCTTATATTAGATAAGGAGGAACCTACCACCTATAAGACAGTACTGGCAACTTGTGACTCTAAAAAATGGCTTAGAGCCACAAAGTCTAAAATGGAGTCCATGTATGAAAATCACGTTTGGAATTTAGTTGTTGGCATGCCCAAAGGTGCTAGACCTGTAACACCCCTAAATTTCCGACCCTTAAACGAAACCAAAACCGTTAAGGACGAGAGGAAATTCGGGTGTTACATAAAAAGAAAGAGAAAATAATTTTGATAAACGTTAAATATTAACTTTAAAAAGGTGAGGGAAATTTTGCCAGCATCTACCCTAAAACTGTGCGCGTTTTTTTTTTTAGAAAAAAAAAGTTATTTAGAATCTAATAAAGCAAAGGCATCAACGGCCTATCAAAACTATATCACGACGGAATGATTCATCGCCGGCTTCTCAAATCAACATGTCAAGCAAGGATCGTGGTTCCGGTGTCAACGCTTGCGTTTTAAACCGACTTGACTCTTTAAAACCATACAATTTATAAACCACGCAGCGGAAATAACTTATACAAAAACGAGGACATGTGCCTTAAGCCAAAAACATAAACAAATTTAAATACCAAGAAACTACATCTAACGTCAAAAAAATAAAAAAATAAATGAAACATCACACGCTTCAAGGTTCTCACTCATTCCCCCCCGTATGCAATGCATAGAAGCTTCATCACCTGTAATGTCTCTCTATGACGTCCCCGCTGCTCAACGTAAGATCATAGACCAACGCGTCATAGCAGGGCCATCAAAGACAAGCCATCAATAATGAAAACAAACAGTACACGTCAGAAACTAACATCATATCATAATAAAGTATAATTAGCATCAATAAAATATGTCATAAGATGAAGGTGATTTCACAACACTCCAAGTGCCAACCATAACCACTAAATGTCACCTCCTACTTCTCACTATCATTCCTATCTTCTTTATTTCTTTTCGATATCATGACTTTTCGATATCACTTAAACCAAGAGCTTAACCACTTTCAAATATCTATATATACGTGACTAGAGGCCACCATACCCAACTGAAAACACCTCAACCAAAGGGCGGTGACGGGCCATACCGGCGCCCAATGGTAAAGTATGATCATACCCCCGTACAGCGACCATATATAGATGATCCATGCCTCCGGGAACTAAACCCACTGGGGTACCAAACCAGCGGAGCCAACATACCTAACGTATGTGACTAGAGGCCACCATATTGGGTTTGCAAGATCCACATGGCAACACCTCAACCAAGGGCGGTGACGGTCATACCGGCGCCAAATGGTAAAGTATGAACATACCCCCGTACAGCAACCATATACTGATGATCCATGCCTCCGGGAACTAGACCCACTGGGGTACCCTAACCAGGGGAGCCACAATATTCGTACAAATCTGCTATCTCATCAATAGGGACTTATTCCCATTACAACCAACAACTTTTCTTACTCCATCACAAAGGGATTTTTCTCATTCCATTTCGCCTTATCCAACACTTTCTCACTCCATCACTAAGGGACTTCTTCCCATTAATAAAACATAAATCAACCGCATTAATAAGGGGATCATTCCTTATTCAACTAACATAATTTAACCTCAATAACAAAGGAGTCATTCTCATTCAAACTAACGTAAGTCAAACTTATCAATAAGGGAACTATTCACTATTCCCAACTAACAATAATCAAATCTTAGTAATTAGAGAATCGTTCTCATTAGTAAACTTGAAAATCATATAATCGATAACTTTGATATTTCATTCGGCGATAATTCATAGATAGTGTACAACATATGCTTTAAAACAATTCAATATCGATAAATATACAATGCAAGATGCATGCAAGAGTTAATTACTGCGTGTACGTACCTGTAAGCGTCACTGCACGACTAAAAGTCACAAAAATCATCCAATTAAAGTTCTACCTTCCTCTCATGAGATGGGCACCTATAGAGTTATGAATGGAACTATTAAGTCTCCTTATCGACTTTGCCAAGCCAACTAAATACCAAAGTAACCGCTATCACCCATTCAACATGAGTTTTCGATCACTCTAGCACGCACATAACACATTCAGTACAAGTCAAAATTATTAACTCAACACAACATAAGTCCTTCCATCAATTTAAAAGTAAAAGTATATGTGAATCGTTTCTTTACATTAACCAATTTTGTACATATCGGCTCGCGTTACCTAAAAATAACCAATCACAACTAAGCGTTACAATTTTTTTAACACAACACTTATACAACGATAAGCTAATTCTTAGAGTTATCGAATCGCGATATCATTTGTTACATTCTACAAGGCTAGAAAGAACTAAAATCAAAACAAGTCAAGTAAGTTAAGCAACCATCGACAAAGAGTAGACATCTTGCTCTTAGCTTTCTAACATCATGCATTATGACTTAAATAACATCCTAATAAGGGTATTTGCAATTTACAACAATCAACCCAAAACAACTAGCAACTATTATTCTCAATTTAGACCAAAAATCACTTTCATAGTCACTACAATCATCACCATCAATAATACCCAACAATTCATACCATCCATAATAACTGAATAAAGAAACATAAAATAATCGTAAATACTTGATTGAAGGAATAGCCAATTGAAATCCCCATTTGAACAATTAAACCCATAATTAACTATTTTCGATTTTCATGACAGTCTGCTAGTATTTTGGGCATAACTCTCTCATACGAAATCATTTTGGGGTGATTCAAGTGCCCACGCGACCGGGACTTCGAGCTCTACAAATCTTATGAAGAAACCAAAACCTAAAAATACCCTGAAGAGGCTCGAAATCAGCCAAGAACAGGAAGAACAGAATCTGAATTTTTTTTGTTTCTTTCCAAAACTTTGCCTTTAAACTTTGAAGGTGAATCAAAACCCCAAATTGTAATAACTAATCAAATACTACCACATGAATTGGAAATTAAAGATAACCCAAATGAATCTAACTTCAATACTTGAACTAATTACCCAATTTATGTATAATAAAGTTAATATTCACTACACTTGATTTTTATTACCCACACAAAGATTCAATGAAAGCCATACAAGGTTCAACACTTTTCATTCATATTTCTATAATCTAATTCACAAGTACACTTAAATCATCAATTAAATTCTCACCCATAACAAGATTCAATAAAAATTAATAAACAATCATCCCAAACTCATAAACATGGCAAATTCCAATTAAAACAAGAAACTAATCACATTCTTACATTACCATATCAAGATTCAATAAAAATTAATAAACAATCATCCTAAACTCATACACATGGTAGATCTTAATTAGAAACAAGAATCAAAGTGGGGGAAGAAGAGGAGATGTCTTACAATGGAAAGACTAGAAAATGGTGAAGGTGTGGATGAAGTTTATGGTGGTGGTGGAGCTGCCCAATTCGGCTGGGACAGCCGTGTGCTGGGCTGTGTGCACACGCAGCTGCTGCTGCCGCGAGTGGGGGAGGCGCGACACCTTGCTGCTGGCCGTGGGAGGAGGTGCCGGCTGCTGCTTGCTTGCTTAGTGGTAGCTCAAAAATGGAAGTGAGAGGAAGGAAGAGAAGAAGATGAGTGGGAAAGGCTAGGGCCGGCTGCCCTCTTATCTTCATTTTATTATTATTATTATTATTATTATTATTATTATTATTATTATTATTATCATCATCAAGATTCACCTTCTTGAAATGCCTAATTAAGAACTCACTTTCATGTTCTCATACATTTAATAAAATAATAATAATTTGATTCAAACCTCTTTATTTAGAAATCGTAATTGTATTTTTAATATAAATAAATGTTAATATTCAAATTCATATATAAAAGAAATTTATTAAAACTACTTCGAAATTAATTCAATATAATTATAAAATCCCCAAAGGTTATTAAAATATTAATTAATGACGTCAGAAGATCTCGGGGTGTTACAAGACCCATCAAGTTAAAGTGGATTCATAAGATAAAGACTGACATGGATGGCAAAGTAGTAGTCCACAAAGCACAACTGGTAGCTAAGGGTTTTAAGCAAATTCATGGTAAAGACTATAATGAGACTTTTTTACTAGTAATTATAGCTTTGTATTATGACTATGAGATTTAGTAAATGGATGTCAAATCTACTAACCTAAATGGATATTTGAAAAAGGAAGTGTATATGACATAATCAGAGGGTTTTATGGATCCAAAGAGCCCTAGGAAAGTATGTAAGCTTTAGAAGTTCATGATGGACTGAAGCAAACTTCTAAGAGTTGGAATATTCATTTTGACGAGACAATTAAACAGTTTGGTTTCCTCCGAAATTCGAAAAAGTCTTGTCTATACAAAAATGTCTGTGGAAGTTTTGTTGTGTTCTTAGTTTTGTATGTAGATGACATACTGACTGTAGGAACAATGTACCAATGCTTGATTTTGTATAGGCTTGGGTAAGTAGATTTTTATGTATGAAAGACCGTAGAGAGGCTTAGTACATTTTGGGCATTCGAATCTATAGAGATGATCAAAACGGATGATTGGGCTTAGTGAAAGGACTTATATTTATAAGTTCCTTCATAGGTTCAATATGAAAAAACTTTAAGAGGGGTTTTCTTCTCATCTCTCATAGTATGTCTCTTAGCAAGAAGGAATGTCTATGGAAACCTGATGAGCTGGTGAAGATGAGCAGGATTACATACGCTTCAACTATTGTATTTATCATATATACTATGGTATGTGCCCAACCTGATGTTTTGTGTGCATTAAGCATGAAGCGGAAATACCAATTGTGTCCTGGTAAATACCATTGGATAATGGTCAAGAACATCTTAAAGAACCTTAATAGGCAAACTAAGGATAAGTTCTTAGCTTTTAAAGGTGTGATGGAATCACGTGTAAAGGGTTACACAGATGCTAGTTTTCAAACACATCAGAATAATTTTCAATCTCCATATGGTTACATATTTGCTCTGAATGGAGGTGCGGAACTGAAAAGTTACAAATAGAGGACTGTAGCTGGAATTACAACTGAAGTTGAGTATATTTTTTTAGCTAAAGTAGCAAAGGAAGCTGTCTTGATCAGAAATTTCATTTTCGAGCTTGGCGCGATTTCTAGTGCTATCGGTTCCATTAAGTTATATTGTGATAATGATAGATTCATTATACAAGCAAGGAACCTAGATCACCCCCAAAGACCAAACAAGTGTTCAGAAAGTTTCACTTGTTGCGAAAATTATAGGAAGGAAAGATGTTGAAGTGTATGAAATAATTACAAATGAAAATATTTCAGGTTCGTTGACTAAATTATTGTCTCTGAAAAGCATGAGAGGTATTTGTCTAAAATGGGCATCAGACTCATTATTGAATAAGTTTAGATGTCAAATATGAGATATTTGTGGTATGTTACATTTATAATGTTCTTATATGTAATACAACTTTTGTAATTATTCAACAAAGTTTCAAAAATTTTCACTTAGTTTTGGTTTTGGATTATATAAGGTCGAACCATAATCTATTAAATCTATGTATATTGTTGGATGTGATATGACAAATGATCCCTATATTATAAGCTATAAAACTTAGATTGTTTCAGGTCCCTAGCTAGGTAGTTGTGTTGGATGCTAATTACTTAAAATAGTTAAAGTGTTGATTGATCGATGATCACATTCTTAAGTCATAGAAACATTAGTTGTCTAGTCAATCACAGTGGTAGAGGTTGAGTTTCATTAATTAGAGAGAACCTGTTATTTTATATTTCTTTGAGAACTTTAGTGGCATAAGAATTTATCAATTGAATTATAAATAGAATCTTAATGTAAGATTCTCAATGACTTTGTGTTTGAGAATTATTGTTCTTTGATGCAGTCAAACGTCATGTTATAAAAGGGGTTATAAGAGTTGTGCTCATGAATATAATGAATAACATAACGAATACAGAAAAGACTAGATGGATTTGTTATACCCTTTGGGGTTATTAGTCTTATGCCACTCAGACAATTAGAATTGTAAAATGCATTGCCATGCTTAAACTAATTATGAAAATAATTATTTGTTTTTCAGTTTATCTAATGAGTCAAAGGAATATGATCAGACCAAATAAGAATGATAGTTGTTTTTACCTTATGTTTGATTGAGACTTAAGTTGACAAAGAATTTGATAGTCATAAATTGTTGGAGCAAGTGGGAGTTAGTGGGAGGACTCTTATAACTCAGAAAAACTTGGTTCTTTAACAAGTGAAAAATTGTTACAAATGTTTGATAATCAAGTAAATATTTTGTAGGTTTATAACGTAATTAAGTCGCACTACAAAAAATAGTGCTAATTTTGACAATTTTTATATTAATATCATGGCACTTAAACATGTCACTAAAATATTTAGTGACACTTGCAAGAAGTGTCACAAATTAGCTTGTCACAAATGAAAATATGACACCTTTAGTTGTCAGAACAATTGTGACACTTGCAATTGTCACATAACTATTAATAACATTTAAAAGTGTCACAATTAGAGCTATCATTATATAAAATAATTATGACACTTAAATTTGTTAAGATAATTATACTTCCATTAAGGAGTAAATATACTATCATCCTACTATAAAAATATAGATTAAAATTAAATATTAGAATAGTATATGCACAATATAAAATTGAAAAATACTTTGATATAACAAAATATCAAATGGAAATGTACTTCTAGATTGCAATTTAGAATTGAAAATGACAAAGTAATTTTTCATCTACATCCACCAAGTCAATATACATCAAAGGTAAAACTTATTATGTTAAAGTCAATATTATACTCCTAACAATCAAAAAATGCCTAATTTCAACCACATGATCCATTGTAATTGTCTTGGTCCATGTTTAAAGTCTGCAAAATAAAAAGAAATAGGATTTAGGAAAAGAAGTTGGAAGTGGGAAGTTGGAAGTTGTGAATTTGCTGGTATACCCCATGTTCGTTTTACATTCAAGGAAGTAGGAGCACCCTGAATAAGATTAGCAACAGTACTAGTTCTCTGTGGTCGAGAGTCTTGTTGTGCGAGAGTCCATGCTTGCTCTGACCTAAACATTCCCTTTGAAACTTGTGAAACAGAATTAGCAACACTGCTAGCTATCTGTGGTCGAGAGTTCTGATGCGGGAGATTACATGCTTGCTCTAACCTAAACATTCCCTTTTAAATCTGTAAAATAATTAACATTAGTTTTATATATTCTACCATATATTATTATTAAGTATCAAGTCACTTTTTAACTTTAACATAAGATGTAGGTTGACAGCAAGAAGACTGGCTTCAACCTTCATGTATACTCTTAACAATGTTTATAAAAAAAAACCACAAAAAAACCCACAAAATCCCATAGTAAATTTATAAAAACAATTCAGGGCATACAAATTGATGAAAATATATAATTTTAATAAATTTTACAATAAAAAAAGGAATGAATTCGGGAATCACCCAAATAAGAGAATTGACTAACCAACCGAAGCATTAATTCAAAAAAAAAAACCAACCCAAGCAGTAGCAACTGACGCTATAGAAGTACCAACTGTAAACACCACCCTGTGCCTCTCAAACCTATCCTGCAAACGAAGAAAATATACAAATCAACAACAGATGTTATAATACATATAATATCCTGCAAACGTATCTATCTGTCTCGTGAAGATTTCAGACCAAAAATCCTTATAGATAATATAATACATCATTCCATTAACATATCACAGACCAAAATCAGATAATATAATGCAACACAAACTCAATGGATAATACCTCATTTTTCGTCTACTCACCAATTAACATTATCCCTGTGCTTATTACATTCAGCAGACCAAAATAAATAAATAGGAGTAGATGCAATTTTATCTATACTACTATCACATACCTGTGAACGAAGATTTTCTGTCTTGTCAACAAGAAGCTCAATTTTCTCACCACGATCTAAAACCTATTCAAAGAGGTGAAGGCAGAAGCAATCAGTATTCAAAGATGCTGAATAGATGAGGCACATTACTTAACTATGAAAACCTAGAAACAAAACAGAGACAATTGTCTTGAAATCTATAAGTGTGCGCTAAACACCTTTACAAAACAATTTTGACAAAATCTAGCTCAGGTCCCCCAGTATATGAAAGAATAAACAATGGCGAACAATTTCACACTAAATTATTTAACTATGTAAAGTTTAATCATATTTCAAACCAAAATAATGCAAAAGAAACCCTAAAATCAGATAAAACATCAATAATAGCTTAAAACAAAGAAAAATGCAATTAAAATGAAATATCTACTTACAATAGTGATAATTAGTTGAAATTGAAGAATGATAGGTTAAACTATTGCTTACATTTGTTTGAGAAGATGAAGATGAAATGGTGGATTGGTTTTTAAGAGAGAAATTAAATTGTGGGTTTAGTTTGAGAGAGAAATGAAATTGTCATGGTTTTTGTAATTTGAATTAGAAATGTTTTAATTTATTTTTGTTTGAAATGCTGAAAAATAGTTTGAAATAGCAATGATATTTTCTGCTTATTTGTATATAATGTTTTTTTTTTTTTTTAATGTTAAAAGTTAAGAAATACTATGTAGTTATATTGGTGAAACATATAAGTGTCATCTTTAATTGAGGACATTTGTAATTGTCACTTGTATTTTAGAACTTGTGACACTTTCATGAAGTGTTACCAAAATTATGTCATAATTGACACTATTTTTTGTAGTGTCGGTCTACTACGAGACGTTAATTTTGTTGATATTAAATACTACTAATATTTCTGATTTACAAGAGACTAATAAACGTCATAGAAATGTTATTTTATAATTTTTCAAACTTAATGTCACTAAATTTGTTGGGTCACATTGTATCAATTTATGAGACAATTTTGTGTATTTAGCCCTATATACGTCTAAGTTTATGTGGCTAATCTAGGAAGACCAGTTCGTAGTCATAATCCTCAATTTAATATAGTGGTATATTAATTTATTGTTAAATACTACTCCTACATCTATTGTCTCTTATTATTTGGTGGGTTTAATAAGATTATTAACCCTTATTTTGTAACCTAAGGTAGAAAATATGAATAGTCATATTTCACATAATTAGTTTATTGTTGCTATGATTATTAAAATGGATAAGTGTCCTGTGAGACGGCCTTAGCCGTGCAACTGACCCAAGCCCAATAACTTTTTAAAAATATTTTGACATACTAATTTCAAGATTTAAAATGACAATTCCAACTTTCAAGACTTAAAAATCTAATTTTAAGACTTAAAAGGTCAATTTCAAAGTTTTAAATATCAACTTTAATGTTTGAGAATTCCTATTTTAAAGTTGATATGAGGATTTAATGTTCTAGATTTGGTTTTTTAAATCTTAAAATTGGTTTTTAAAGTATTAAAATTGACCTTTTAAGTCTTAAAATTATCAAATTACATGACTTAAATTTTCAATTTTAATTTCAAATCTTTGAAATTGGTCTTTAAGTCTTTGAGTTGGTCTTTTAACTTTCAAAACTGACATTTTAATTTGTAAAATTGGTAAAAAAACAATTGTACAATTGGGCCGGCCCAATATGATGCATCTTACAAGTGAGGCGGTCTCACCCAAGTTTTTGTGTATTATTTTTGTTGATTGGTGAAAAAAAAAACGGATGCATAACATATTAACATAGATCTATGTCACGTTTTTTTTAATTACATTGTGTGTGCTTATGCATACAAAATAAATGGGATATTTTTCATCATAGCTTTTCATCAACAAAACTTTCCTAGTCATAACTTTTACAAGTGAGTGCAAATACAATAGTTGTATACACATTGTTGGTGAACTTTCTTTAGTAGTTCTTGTCTCGATATATTTTTAGCTAGTAAATTCACGTTATAAAGATATACTTTTTTGTCCAAATATTTTTTTATCTCATTTCATGTCAAATAATGTAGTCTTGGAAAGATTTTAATTTTTCGTATGTTGAAAAAGTTTATAATAATAGAACCTAAAACGTGAATTTTTATTAATAAATGAAGAAAGAGATTGAATTGTATAGATAAAATAAAAAGACTGTTAAAATGCATGCATGAGATTAATAGAATGTAGTAATATCATTTTCAAATCGGAAATATGATGCAAATAAAAAATCAACAATAGAAAATAAGGTAAATTCAATAAAGCGAAAAGAATCTCAAAACAGATGCTAAATTTGCTAGACCTTTTTTCAAAATATTTTTTTGTGGATAACATGAAAATGCAAATAAGATGAATAAGATATCGAGTATCTCGATGCGAACGAGAAGCTAATGTGATTTTATATAATGAAAAAAATAACCTAGAATAAACGAATTTTTTTATGCTTTTTCTACAATAATCCATTTATTGATTAATTATGAATAATTCCCAACTTTAGGGCGTATTTGCTTTAAGTAAAGTCGGATATCTAGATGACCTGCTATAGTAGGTAATTTAAAAAAAATTTAAAATGAAAAATAATGTAAATCTAGAGAAAAATTTTGAAAATTTATACAAAAAATAATGAATAATAAAAAGAGTTAGAAATTTGTTTTAAGATTTTTCACATTTTTTCAACACTCTATTTTAATTTATGGTTTTTAAAAAAAATTAAACATGCTATGGCAAGTCATCTGGTACCGGGTTTACTCTAGGCAAATACCTTCTAATTTTTAGATTATGGTTAACCAATAGGTGAAATTATTGTTGTTATCTAAAAAATAAAATACAAATGAAACATTAAAAGGTGAAAAAGTAGCACAATAATGGAACAGAGTAACTTCGTCAATTTTGAGATTTTTTCATTCTCCTATTTATTTATTTATTTATTTATTTATTTATTTATTTATTTATTTATTTATTTATTTATTTATTTATTTATTTATTTATTTATTTATTTATTTACATTTTAAATGATGTTATGTTAAAAAATTTATAGATATATCTTCAAGTAATCATTAGCTCGTATGTGTTTAATGAATTATTGATTCACCTTTCAACTTTCTTGAAGTTGATCTGAAACTTAATATTTCTGACGTTTTATTAAACTTGTTATATTTGACTTTTTATGCAATTTAATTTTTTATTAAATTTGTTAATTAACAGCAATATATAAAGTAAGCTTGAACGATTATTAGTACTAATAACCACAATGTAATATGTATTTCAAAACGGACGAATTATAAAAAAAAATGATTGTTGATGCAGAAAAATTCAAGTACCTATAAATGGTTATTATCATGTTTTATTATTATTTTTTTTTTGGAAATATGTTTTATTAATATTTAATGTATAATATACAATTACAATGCAAAAAATTTGTTGAAAATTATATTCACTTCAAACTTCATTTATAAATTAAGCAAGAAGTATAGTATGACTTTACTTCTAAAAGGTTTGATTCCAAAATTATGGATAGCATAAGAATTTTATGGAGAAAAGCTTGGAATAAAAGAATATAGGAACTTTGACTTTTTTTTACATATGTTCTAACTATCAATATCTTTTATAAATTTGACAAGACTAGCTCATTTTAAATCATACTCTTATAATTTCGGCAACAACTTTACATTTTTATTTTATGGTCAATTCACTAACAAGTTTTCTTATTACTACTACCTCCGTTCCATTTTACTTGCAACACTTACCAATTTTGGAAGTTTCATATTACTTGCAACATAACTATTTTTGGCAAAATAATCTACTTATTTTATCCTCACTTTATTCCTACCCCACTATCACCATCAATCATACATCATCTCATTAATTATTTAATATACCCACAAGTCACAACCACTATCTACTTATATAAATTATTTTTTATTTCTACCCCACATATCACCATCAATCATACACAATCCCTACTTTTACCATACTGATTTGACGACCCTTAAAAAACGTGCTAAACCCAATGGTGCAACTAAAATGGAACGGAGGAAGTATTTTGAATCAATTTACCTCTTTTAGAGTCACTATTTATGTGGCCTTTATAAATTTTTATCGATTAACCTTTCATTAAAAGCACAATAAAATATATTCCTTAAAAACCGTGTAAAATCAAATGAAATCAAAACCACATATATGTCAATTAATTTAGGGAAATTATCGATGTACCCCTGTGGTATAGGTTATTATTAGAGCTGTTTATGGGCGGGCTACCCGCTAGGCCCGCCCAATCCGGCTCGAAAAACGGGCGGGCATGGACAACGTTTTTCAAAAAAATTTAAAGTTTGGACGGGTAATACCCGCCCGCCAAGATAAACGGGCGGGTAGCGACACCAAAAAAATACCCGCAGGTATACCCGCCCGCCCGCTTAGTTTAATATATTATTTATTAAATAATTAATTCTATTAAATATTAAACTATACTACTACATGACCCATACCCAACTTTAGTTTATTACTTTTCTACTAGCCTTAAGGTTTACTTCTTTTAGACTTTAATATTTTTAACCCTCAAAGTACTCAAGCAATCGACTATCAAAGTTCGAACAAGTAGCCGACTCCACCGTCTATATTCAATATTCATGTAATTTGAGTATTTTGAGACTTTATATATATTTAGAGTATTTTAAATAATGTATTATATTTTGTTTGTTCTTATAAAAACTTAACTTTATAATATGATTTATGTTTTAAATTTTTATATAAAAATACCCGCCTACCCGCTGATCCCGCCCGCTTTAAAAATGGGCGGGTAGCGACAAAAAAATATGCTTTGAATATTTGAGCCCGCGGGTAGAATTTTTAGGTGCTACCCGGTCCGCTACCCCCCCAAGCCCGCCCATGAAAAGCTCTAGTTATTATCAATGGTACCCATAAGGTTTTTTAGTTCCAATGGTTCCTCTAACGTTTTGAGGAAATTACAACTCTGACACTGTTAGAGTTTTTTCCATTAACTTAACGTGAAATTTTGAATATAACCTAACCATGATTAGTTTGTTATTGTTTATATACCCAATTTCCTCCATTTGAAACACACGTTTCTCCTTCTTCTCTTTTCCCTCTCCTCTTCCTTCTTCTTCCATGGCTACTTCATCCAGGTACTCATCTTTTTGCGGCAAAGCTTATGTCGGTACCACCAAAAGACCACCTGGATGCCCTAATGTAAATTCCATTGACGTTGGTGATAGCCGGGTAAGGTTGAAGAAATGTGATTGTGACCCAACAAAGTTCTATGATGTTAGGGTTTTCGATTCAATTAACAATCTTGGAAGAATCTACTACAAATGTATTTCGTGCCAAACATTTGAATTGGGTTATTCTATTGATTTGAAGGAAAATCTTGATGAAGTTACACTTATAGAGGTTCAAGGGCATGTTCCTGCCTTCATGAATGGATGGACTGAAAGATTCATCAACATCCTCTACCTTAACCTCTTCATCACTATAATCAACCAAAGACACACTCTCACTGTCACTAGTATGCAATGACATGGATGGAGTGAAAGATTCATTATCAGTGTCACTCAACAAGGTTCCTAAACCAGATGCAGCAACCTCTTTTCCTTGTTCTGTTGAACTACCCTTGCAGACTTTCTAGTCACCACTTGCTTAATACCCTTTCTTTTCATAGTACTCTTTAGGATTTTTTTGGTCAAACTCACAGATTTCTTTGGGGTTACCTTTCTCTTCATAAATTTCTTTGGGGTTTTCTTAGGTGTTGTCTTCACAAAACCTTCCACAGTGCCTTCCTCCTTACCATCCTCCTTACCATCATGAAAGTGTCACGTCATACCCACGTAGAGGCCACTTGGTATCCACCTTGCGCCCACACCAATGTCGCTAGGAAGGATCGAACACCTGACCTCATGGATATGAGGTTAATACTCCAACCAGCAGGCAAAGTGATAGTTATTGATACTTTACGCTATGTTATTGAATTTATAACATAATAACACTCCTTCCACTTATTATTATTATTATTATTATTATTATTATTATTATTATTATTTATTAGTTATTTAGTTGTATTAGTTGTATTAATTATTATTAGTCGTATTAGTGTATTACTCCCTCCGTTTTCATATGTTCTTCTCACTTTCCCCATTTGGAAATTTTTAAAAGTTCTTCCCATTTAGAATCTTTCTATTTTGATAACCAATAAAATAGAAGGAAATTATTACATTTACACTTTAATCTATAGAAATTAATTTACATTTTAATTTCCAATGTATTTAGTTTACATGCACCCAATGAAATTTAATGACATTATTACACTTACACTTTAATCAATAAAATCTTTATTTTTTATATTATTTTACTCAACTCTCATAGTATCTATTGTGTAATTATAATTTATCTTAATTTCTTCCCATATTCCAAATGGGAAGAACAAAAGGAAACGGAGGGAGTATTATTATTATTATTATTATTATTATTATTATTATTACAGTAATTTTAGTCATATTAGTGCATTATTAGTACTTTATCAGTTATTTAGTCGTATTATTATTATATTATTATTTTTATTAGTCGTTGTATATTAATAATATATTAATAATGCAAATTAAACTTTTTGAGTACCGACAAATTAAACTAGTAAGACAAAAAAATAAATTAATAATGCAAAACTATTAGTATAAGACAAAATTTTAATAAAATAACAAAATATGCTGTTGGCTTGAATTAAACATGGAACCTTTGATTTGCAAACCATTGTGGTAACCACTACACCACAACTTTTGTATTCTACATCTAAATTTGTTCAACTTATATCTATATTTGGTCACCCAAAAAAATCAAAAAAAAAGAAAATAATCAACGACCAACTATTGGTCGGAAAGTGGTCGAAAAATTTACCGACTAAAAGTTGGTCGATAGTTGGTCGGTGACAATTAATGCTATTTTTTTTTTTCAATTTGAAATTACGACCAATTTAGTCGGAATTTAGTCGGAATTTCCGACTAACATGTGTTAATCGGAAAAGTAGTCGGAATTTGCCGACTAAACGTGGGTAGTCGGTGGGTTTTGGTCGGAATTTTGCATTTTTTTGTAGTGAAAATATTTTTATTGACACCTTAAAATTAACGGTACACTCTCTAAAAGTCACTACAAAAAAAATTGCATCCTCCCACGCTTAAAGATGCTATTGCCCACGATTATATGTGAGGCTAAAGTAATTCCCCACGCTTATATAAGTGTGGGAAAATTTCTGTGGGGAATTTTAGCCTACGCTTATTAAGTGTGGGGAAATGCACATCCAGTCACGCTTATAAACGTGGGAAAATGCAAATTAAACCATGCTTATAAGCGTGGGAAAATTACCCTCAATTATAAGCGTAGGGAAATCATGTACATTCTTATTGATTTATAAATTGTTTTTCCATATTTATAAGCGTGGGTAATGAAGATGGTAACTATTTTGGAGGGAAAAATGTATGCTTTTTTTATTTTTTTTCAATCATAGTAATAATTATTATTATTAATATTTGTTATGTTAACAAAGTTAAAAAATTAAAAGGGCCAAAATAAGATAAACTATATATTTTCATTTCAAATCTTACATGCATACATACATATAGTCTTCGATTGCAACATAAAATTCACAAACATTGTTAATTGTAACAAACATAATATCTGAAAATAGTCGAAAAAATATCATTGTCATGATATTACAATACAAAACTAAATTCAAAATAAAATGTCTTCATAACTGTTTTAAATGCTTGTACTTGCTATTTGTGATTGTCGTATTCGTTCCTTGGTGACCACCTAAATACATAGAGTAATAATTTACACTTTTTAAATTTCGTTACAAAGTATATATATACCTACAAACATAAATATGAATTTAACACTAAATTTAACAATTACAATAAAATTCTAAGGAATCTTACCAATAATAATAGATAGGGATCTTTCCTTGAGCTTTAAACGCTTGTGCAGTAGCCTTTAAAGTCCTTTAGTCTTTCTTTAAGGAGCCTGCAATGTAAATGTTTGTGCAGCCATATGAGAAGCTGATCTATCCTTAGAAACAAGTGGCTCGTTCATTTCAGAATCATTGTGCGACTCTAATTTATCTACACATCAGAATAAACTACAGTGTAAGGTTCCAAATTTGAATAAACTACACAACGTAGAATTATAAGTTTTCGGGCTAAGTACTTTAGAAACTTGTATGACTTGGAAGCATTGGGTGAACCACAAGGCAGAAGAAACCAAGGAAGAATGAAACCAATTCAAATACATTTAACTCAGATCATGCAGTAACTTACGGTCGAATGACATATTTTATTTTTCCTTCATCATTTTGACCCATAGGAGTTCTACACAAGAAACATGTTTGTTAAATATATGCTTCAAGTGAATAAGACGGCATCACATTCCAAGCAAGAACAAATTTTAATATGCCAAAACCACGAAATTGAGTTTCTCCTGCACTTTTGAAATTGAAACATTTACCTTGTGTGGAGGCAGGAAGCAATGTCAAGACCCAATTAAGTATCATGATCAAATGAAAACCTGCATTTAAACATCAAACATATGAACTAATAACTCTTGTAGATGTTCATATGTCAATTAGTCATTGGCTTAATTGTTCGACGTTAAATGGAAAGTTGATTCACTGTTGCTAATCTCATGCACAATTATACATTACAAGTGATATCCTTAAAGATTTAGATGAAAATTAATCAACAGCTTCAAGCATAAAATTAATAAAATCTATACTTCAGCAGCAAATGATATCATATTTAACACAACTAATAGCCTAATGAGCTTGGTATTGTGGCTAAATTTGCAGTCTCATGAAGTTTGAATAACAAAATAACGAATTTTTAGTCAAAAATCTATAAAGCAAAGAACTTGATAATTGCTTAAATAACAGAATAACTTATTTGATCATACTAACCATGAAACCAATAAATTTGTCTTATTTAGGAAAACCGTCCACATCAAGAGCCACATAATTTACTAATCAAATTGAAAACTGGGAAATTTTGCTACAAATAATCATCTAATAACTATCCAAAGAAAATAAGTCGAAAAATTTCTGATTAAAACTAGGTAAGCATAATCTAATCCAGTATAGCAACAATCGATTAGAAATATATAAATCATTTGGCTAATTTAGCACAGTTAGCAGCATAACAACACAATTAACAAGAAACTCATACAGAAAATTAGGTAACACTAATCAAATTCATTCAGTTAATTGATGCATACGCATAGGCAGGAAAACAACATCTAATTTGGCTAATTAACATTATTAGGCAATCAATCAACAAGAGGTTAACAGACACTCAACATCAAAAAAACAAAATCCAATTGCAAATCAAATACATACAAATCAAATTTTCGAATTACGAAGAAACACCACAAATCAAACAAATGAACAGTTTGAATTACATACAATGCAATCACAAAAATTAAAATAAAAATCGTGTACACATTTTTACAGTAAAAGAAACAAAATTTATAGAAAAACAAAAAATAAAAATAAAATGAATACAATAATCTAAAGAAAAATTACCTGGAATAGGAAGTTTTGGAAGAATTATGAAAGGTATGCGAAAAATGATGAAGAATTCTGATTGTGAGGGCGTGAAAAACAAAGAAAATTAGGGCATAAATGAGTATGAAGCGCCGTTAGAACTTAGCAGAGGAAGAATGGAAAAGATGAAGGGCTAGGGTATATCAAGTAATCTCGCGCCTGGCATTTGAGTTTTTTTTAATTATATTTTATTTACGCTTACCCACGCTTATAAGCATGAGTAATTATGCTTATAGTCACGCTTAATAAGTGTGGGTAATTTTAACCCAAATTTGATATATTTGTCTAATGTATGCCTTTCCCCACACTTATAAGTAAGGTTAATCTCCCACACTTAATAAGCGTGGCTAAATACAAATATCTTATCACACTTAATTAAGCGTGGGTAAATAAGTGTAGGTAAATGCACTTTTTTTTGTAGTGATGGAGAAAACTTCTTTTTTCCACAAAAACTTGTGTAAGACCGTCTTATTCTAAGACCATAATTGGGCCGACCCATTCTCAGGTGCGTGCACCACACGCGCTCCAGATTTCAATTTTTGGTTTTTTTTCATTTTCTGGATATTTTTCAATTTGGACCTTAAATGTATCAACACTACAAAAAAAATGCAAAGTTGCGACTAAAAACTCCGACCACCCATTTTTAGTCGGAAATTTCCGACTAAATTACCGACTAGCACACGGTAGTCAGAAATTCCGACTAATTTCCTACTGAAAGACTGTGGTAGCAATATTCCAACGGACTTGCGACTAAAACTTTAGTCGCAACTTTTCCGACTACCTATCTCGTCGGAATTTAGTCGCAGTTTTAAAAATAAAAATAAAAATAAAAATAAAAATAAAAAAAACCGTAAAAAAGCTGAAGTAAATGTATTTGTTGGCCGACTGGATTCCGACCAGTAAGTGGTCGCTGATTAGTCGGAAACTTCCTGATTTTGTCTATAAATACCCACCCTCAACGTCACCCTCTCACATTTCCTACCCTTCTCTCTACTCTCTTCCTTAATAACGTTCTCTCCAAAACTCTATTTGTTTCTCACTTTGTCTCTCTCCTCCTCTATCTCCCACTTGAGTTTCCTCAATCAAGTGGGAGATAGTTGAGGAGAGGGACAAGTTGAAAAACATAAATTTAACGGTTCAATTTATTGTAAAAAGTGGTTAAAAGGTCTTTGACATGTTTCTCACTTGCCCCGTTCTTCTTCACTCATACTCGAGTTTCTTCACTCAAGTGTGAGTGTGGGAAGAACGGGACGAATCGTTAAACATAAATTTAATGGTTCTAAAAATTTTAATGAGCTTTTTTTTTTGTGCCATTTTGTTGTAATAATTATGAATACTTAACCGAAATAGTTGTTTATCTTACTTATTGTCTTCTACGTTTACTATAAAAATGTGTTAAAAACGATTAAAATATGTTTCTCAAATCTGAGAAAATTTAGCATCGTATTATTTTACTTAGATTTGCTACTGAAAAAGAATAATTTTCGATTTGCAGGTGTTGGTTTTGCGCAATAGTGCATGGTAATTACGGCCTATTGTATTTTCTAAGACTGTAAATTGCACTATTGCGTAGCCAATGCCTGCAATGAAAAAATTATTCTTAGTAGACTCATAAAAAGTAAAATACACAATGCTAAATTTTCTCAAGTTTGAGAAACATATATTTAACGTTTTCAATTTTTTATAGTACATACGAGGAAATATTTAAGCAAAAACACTATTTGAACTTAGTACTTATAATTTTAACTCCAAAATGGCCGGAAAAAAGTTCATAAATTTTTTTTTTATTTTATTAACCGACCAGATTGCGACTGGAAAATGGTCGCAACTTAGTCGGTGTTCTGACATTTGTCCGACCAATTTCCGACTATTCGTTAGTCGCAGGTTGGTCGGTAAGTTTGAATTTTAAAATCCAGCAACTGGGCACAACTTTTTATGTACCGACAGTATACCGACTATCACTCTTGTCAGATATTAGTCGGAAGTTTTCCTGATTTTTCTATAAATTCCCCCTCAACGTAAATTTTTCTTACATTTTACATCCCTACTTTCTCTCTACTTTATTCTCTCCAAATATTTTAGGTATGATATTAGCTATGTTTTGGTTACTTTAAACAAGTACATGCTTGCGTTGTTTTTTACTTTGTCCCGCTCTTCTTCAGATTCATACTTGGTTAATTTCAATCGAATATGGTTAATTTCAATCGAGTATGAGTTTGAGAAGGGCGGGATTAATTGAAAGGAAAAATTACCTAGAATAATCCAAACTATTCATGATTTTCCTACAATAATCCCACCTATTGATTAACCATGAATAATCCCAACTTTGAGGGGTATTTTCCTAGAGTAAACTTGGGTAACCCGATGACCTGCTATAATAGGTAATTCACCAAAAAAATAAATTAAATATTAATTTAAAATTAGAAAATATGTTTGAAAATTTACATAAAAAATTCTAAATAATGAAAAAAATCATAAATTTTTTATGAACATTTTTTTCGACATTTTATTTTAATTTATCTTTTTTTAGAAAAAAAGAAAAGTTGCTATAGCAAGTCATCTGGTCACCGGGTTTACTCTAGGAAAATGCCCCTCAAAGTTGGGATTATTCATGGTTAATCAATAGGTGGGATTATTGTAGGAAAATCATGAATAGTTTGGATTATTGTAGGTAATTTTTCCTAATTGAAAAACATAAATTTAATGGTTCCAATTTTTGGATAATTTAAACAAGTATCTGCTTGCATTGTTTCTCACTTTGTCCTTCTCCTCCGCATACTCATACTTGATTTTCATCAGTCAAGTGTGAGTGTGGAGAGGAGAAGGACAAGTTGAAAAACACAAATTTAACGGTTCTGTTTGTTGTAGAAAAAAATTATAATGAGGTTTTTTGTGGTGCCATTTTGTAGTAATAATTATGAGTACTTAACCGAAATAGTTGTTTTATTACTTATTCTCTTGTATGCTTACTATAAAAATGTGTTAGAAACCACTGTAGTACATTCGAGGAAATAATTAAGAAAAACCACTATTTCATCTTAGTACTTATAATTTTTACCCAAAAATGGCCCGAAAAAAACCTCATTAAATTTTTTTTTTTTATAAACTTACCGACCAACTTGCAACTGTACGGTTGGTCGCAAAGTAGTCGGTAATTCAAAACGTCAAATCAGTCAAAAGTAGTCTGACAGCAATAAATGAGGCAGAGATATTTATATGTACCGACCAATTGCCGACTACCCTTTGGTCGCAGGGTGGTCGGTATTTTGAATTTTTAAAATCACTAGCTGACAGCGTACCTAATTGGCACGACTTTTTATATGCCTGAGTATACCGACCACTTGCCGACTAGTCTTTGGTCGCAGGTTGGTCGGTAATTTTGAAATTTAATATTTGACCAGTTTTTAATTAGGCACAACTTTTTATAAACATTGTATTTTTTGTTTTGCAGAGCAATGGACTTACGAACTAAAAGAAGTTGGATGTACCAGCGAAGTTCTAAAGGAGTTTATAATATTAGATATTTAGAAGGGGTCGAAGAATTTATACAATTTGCAAGGAAAAAAAATCCAGATGAAGTTAGATGTCCGTGTAAAAAGTGCGGTAATCGTAGACTGTGGGCTCCAGATGTCATAAGAGATCATCTGTTAAAGAAGGGGTTTGTTGAAAACTACTACGATTGGTACATGCACAAATGTTCTGACGGTGCACCAATTTGTAGAGGCTCGGTTGCCCGGCTGAGCCACAGAACACGCGTCAAAATCCCTATGCACAAATGGTGTAATGATGCAACAGTGAGTACTTTTCCTGGATACACATCATCATTTTCTACCGATTGTGATGATGTGCCGCAAATGTACCATACCTGCACATATTGATGAAGATCCAACCCCCAAGCAAGAGCTCTTTTGATATGATAAGAGCCAACTTACCTCTATACCTCGTTCCAAACGATACTCGCAGTTGCCATAGGAAGGATGACTAGCCTGAAGATGGACTTTCGTATACTAGAGAGACTTTATGATGAATTATGTCAATTCATTATTGAATAGTTGCAGAAAGATAATAGGATGACAACAAGTTTTACGTAACAGGCAAATTTCACTTGATCTGTAGAGAAGATCGACTGCTGTGTTAAGGGTGTATGATTTATCAGCCCCACAAATGGTATGACACAATGTGTGAGTGTGGGTTTCTAGATGGATATCGATAACACCCCCAAAGCGCTCCACTACTTTCCCATTGGTCCTAGGCTACAACGGCTGTATACGCTCAGGACTACGCCACACACGAGGTGGACGCGAGCATCGCTCGAAGATGGAGAATGTCACCCCTGACAGTGAGGCTCCGGTTGACTTTCAACGCGACACATCCGTTTGCACCTGAGACAAGAAATGTGAGACTGGGTTGGTATAGATGGTTTCAACCCATTTGGCAGTCGTCAACAATATTCATGCTGCCTGTAATACTAAGTCCATACAATTTTCCCCTTGATGCATGAAGAAGCAGTACATGTTCTTAATCTGTGATCGCCCCTACCCCTAACAATCCAAAACATAAGATTGACCGCACTGCACCATTGATACATGAGTTAAAGTCAGTGGGAAGATGGGATCCGACATACGACGATCCAAGAGGCGTAACTTTCACTCGGCAGCTTTGATGTGGACAATCAACGACTTTCCACTTATTCATGATGCTCTGGATGGAGTACATCCGGCGGCACGCTTGTCCCTTACGCATGGATGAGTCTAAAGCCGCTTATTTAAGACACGCAGAAAAGTGAGTCGGTTTGAACCACAAGAGATTTTAGATAGTAGCACCCTTCCGCGTAAAACCGGTGCTTTTAGTCGTGGAGTCAGCTGAGAAGTCAGTCCCGGCATACGATCGGAAATGAGCTTTTAGAGGAGCCGGATCGCTTAGGGTTTTACTGTGTTTGAAGACATGCGTACCGAAAGTACAACGCGAAGTCAGAAACATTGTGTCGATGAGAAGAGAAGTATTTTTGGGATTTGCCATACGAGCACAAACATGATCCGCCACAACCTTGACGTGATGCACATTGAGAAGAACTTCTTGATAACATTTTCAACACAATAATGTGTGTGCGGAAAACTAAGGATCATCTCAAGGCACGCCAAGATTTAGTCGAAGCCTGATCCGACCTAATTGCATCCAAGTGGTTCCACCATCCCCAAGGCATCATACACACTCAAACAGAGAACAAAGGGTCAGCCCTTCTAGATTGGCTTAAAACTCTAAGATTTCCGATGGTTATGTTTCCAATTTAGCGGAATATCGTACATGGCTAAACATCGAATTTGGGATGAAGAGTCATGATTGTCATGTGTTCATGCAAATACTAATTCCAATAGATTTCGAGTCATGGCCACCAAAGTTCGGGAAGCACTTACTAAGTTAGTCTCGTTTTTGAAGTCTTACTTCTCCGAGATATCCCCAGATATGGAGGTTGAACGAGGAAATCAGGTGCTATGTAAGCTGTAGACTATATTCTCCAACATTCTTCGATGTTATGGAACATCGCCTGCTCACCTAAATCTTACAGGCAAGAATTGCCGATCCTCAAATATAGGTGGATGTATCCCTTGAGAGGTAACTACCTATTTACATGTCTAAACTAAGTATTATTTCATTTCTCCGCTCACTTTTTACATGTCTTAATAATTACTACTTGGTTTAAATTACGTGTATCTTCGACATTTAAAGCTTAATGTCAAAAACAAGGCGCATGTCGAGGCCTCGACCGAGGCATATCTTAGTAAAGCATCATACTTTGTCTCGCATTACTTTGGGCTAGACGCTCGATGCAGAGTTAGAGATCTTCCTAGAAACGACATGACTCGATGCTTTGATAACGGAGATCGTGTCTTGTCATATTCACACACCCAATCAAATTTCTCAAGGGTAAGGCTCTTATGCTCGGATAAGCAGATCTCAACATTGCTCGGACTTATGTTTTCATAAATGTCCTGAGGTGAATCAATTTTATGATCAATTCGCATAACTTAATCACAAAGTACTAACCTAATCTAAACGCTAGAAAGCAAGTTACCATGGGTCCAAGACGCTTTCGCTACCGGTTTAAACGATTGGAGTACATCGGTACCATCGTAATTTGTCGTAAAAGCAGATACTAATTAACATTGAATTATTGATTTTATATGCGCCTAGTGGACTGTTTCTGGACGTGGATAATGCCGATATTCTAAGGACCTCACAAGGATCTTTGCGAAGGCACGCCGCTATGATGTTTGTTACATGAATGGCTATAGATTTCACATTATCTCCCATTCCCAAAAAGAAATCTACGAGAACACGGGGTGCGTGAAATCGATGATAACAACGGATGAAACCGACTTTTGGTAAGTTGAGGACATTATTGACCTCGAGTATCGAAGCACTTCCAATTAAAAGGGTCACTTTGTTTAAATGTCAATGGTTTCGATCGACTACCACCGGATACCATGGTACGAGAATCCATCCGCTTACAAGGTCGACGCTCATATTGGTCGATCCTATGAGTATGATCCTTTGTGCTAGCTAGTCAAGCTTCCAAGTTTATTATTTACCTTATCCCAGTTTAAGGCAAAACATGAAAGATTGGCGAAGGTTGCAAAAGTCGATCAAAGCAATCTCGAGGAGACCGCTTCAACCGGAAGAGAAATCACCGGATTTTGTGGCGAATGAAGATGTTTTGACGCTATAAGTCGAACCGCTATGCTGATCCAAATTAGAGAACGCTACACCTAGAAAACTGCTCATGATGTCGATGAAAATGAAGACACCAATTTAAGATCTTGTACTATCTCGACGATATGATGTCGATGACAATTAGTAACCCAATAATAAGTTTTAATAATTATATGTTTATTGATTATTATCAAACATTTTTAGTTTTTAATCGCTTGTTTATTTATTAATTTTACTTTGGTCGTAATTTTGTATCTTTTAATCTCAGATTAATTTTACAATTTAATAATAAGATAATATAAAATAATAATATAATAATAATAATAATAATAATAATAATAATAATAATAATAATAATAATAATAATAATAATAATAATAATAATAATAATAATAATAATAATAATAATAATAATAATAATACAAATCAAACTCCAAAACAAAGGCTAAATTTTTCATTTTGAAATTCGACTACCATCGACTATTACCCACGCATTAGCTCGTAATTTGAAATTAGAAAGCTTCCTGAGAAGCTTACCGTTGGCATTCAATGAAGTAGGTAAAAAATTTCACCGAGTAGATTCCGACTATTGTGTAGTCGCAAAGTAGTCGGGAATAATAATTGATTTTTTACCAAATAGCATTTCAGAACCCTAACTCTCACCGACTAACTAGCGACTGTCTAGTAGTCGCAGGTTAGTCGGAATTTAAGTAATATAAAAACCAGCAATTCAAATGTAAAACTAACATTTCATTTCCACCATCGAATTCTTCTCGTTTTTTCTTTCTTCTCTCTCATTCCTACTACATTCCTACTACATTCCTACTAACTTCCTCTTGCATCCCTCATCTCCCACGCTTTGGTCATAATCCACTCATCGATCTCAACTACACTTCGACTATTAAAGGTTAGTCTTCTTTTTATATTTTTTTTTTTGAAATTTAGATTAAATACATGTGTTTTTAGGGTTTGATGGTTTGATATGAGCATGATTATGAACATGATTTTTTTTGATATGGTTTGATGGTTTGAAATTTCGAATATTTGACATGATTTTTTTTTATTTCAAGTTTATTTTTTAAGTTTATGGTTTACTATGAAATAAACATCATAAACATGTAATAATCTTGCATGAACTTGTTTATTTACATGTTTTTCGACATTATTTTTTTTTAAGGTTTACCGTATTCTTGATTTTTTCCTAAGTTTTTTGTTTTTTTTTTTTGATTTTTTTGTTTTTTATTATTTTCTATGAAATTAATTGTTAAATTTAGATGCCTAGAATGAGAAACAATCTAGCACAGTATTGACTCCGAACGGCACAACAGTACGATCTCAATCGACGGCCCGTCACACAACATACGCTGCTTCGACTTCCCCAGACCACTCGATCTCATCTCAAGTGAACTGCCTTCCTCAACCTTATCGGGTTTAGGGAGCATTTTTGAGGTCGAGTTTAGGAGGACGTAGGGTCGTACTCTCTCCTGGTCGCCACGCGTTTCGCCACGCCACGCTTAGGACACCGAGATCGCATCGCGAGGCCGCCAAGAATGACTACTCGCGCGCAACATCCACTTCCACCCCTACCATGGATGCCTCACGAAGACGCTTGCACATCGACGGTGCTAAATATCCACGCCCATCCGTAGGACGCTTCGAGGCCTACTAAGATCCTAATGGATGGGCTTGAGGCACCTATCTAGCAAACTATCGAAGTTTTATTCGCAGTAGCTTCAAGTAAGGCTAGTACTTCATTTCTTCATAATTTGATTAACTTTGATCGACTTGCTTGTTATACTAATACCGATTGTTTTGTCGCTTCGTAAACAATGGGCTTCGATCCTCTATCACTCGACGCGCTGGATGGGAGAAGAAGGCCAAGCTCTGTACAAGGACATTATGATCATCAAAGTAAGATTCTATGAGGCAAATAATGAGTACAAGCCCCCCTGGGCGTCGACGGAGGCTTATAATTTAATTCATTTTGGTATAACCTTCAACTTGTAATAATTTGATTTATTATTTTTATACGCATAAATATTTAAACATAATTTCGTATAATCTTCAACTTTGTTATTGCAGGAACAAGAGCAGCAACGCACGCCGCTCTCTTCTGAGTTGTTTCTACGCACTCATAAGGTGCGTACAAATGACGGGTTGCAGTGGGTCAACGAGAAGTCCAAGGCCATAAAAGTAAGTTCAATCTCTGTTCTATATTATTTCTAGATTAGCTTTTTTTGGTTATCATTGAATCGTAGCTTAGTTAGTTTTTTGGTAGGTTAGCTTCTGGTAAATTAGCTGTTTTAGAATATTCCTTAGTATATTTGATATTGGATTTTGAGGAAATGCTGGTTTGATAGCTGTTTTCGTTGTAGATACGCATTATATCTATATTGGCTTCTATTTTAGGGTTTATTTAAGTTTTGGTTTAGTTAGTTTACAGTCGAAACTCTGCCGAAATTTTTACTGAATATATTGTTTTGTTGTTTAGGACGAATACATGCGCCTCTATGCCGAACTTCCTGTTGATGCGCCTGATGAGGAGATTAACGACGCCTATTTTCAGGCCGTCCAAAATATCGAATCACAGGAGCCGGCGAAGAAGAAGTCCTCCAAGAGTGTGTTTGGTGTTGGTGATGCGGCACCGGTTTATTACGCCGATGTTGTGGCACCGCAGTCTCAATACCAGGCCACCCCTCCCCCAACCCAAATGGTGAACGAGAGGTTGGATAGTCTTCAGCTGTCTATTAACCGAGTTGAGGACCGCCTCAATTCGCACATTTCAAGGGAGGAGCATGATGCACTCATGGAGGAGCATCGACAGTTGAGGCAAGAGTTCAACAATCTGCTCAACTTTGTGCGCACTATTTTTGTAGAAAGACCTCCTCCGCCTCCGCCCAATTGAGTCCTTGTATTTTTTGTTTTTATGTTATTATTTTTATGGTTTAAAACATTTGGTTGTATAACATTATTTTTTTTACATTTGCATTATTAATTTTTTTCGTGCCTATCATATAATCTTTTATTGCGTTTTTTATTTTATTTTATCGATAATTTAGGTTATCGATAAAATAAACAAACTGGTCAAATGTGGTCAACATTGTTGACCACATTTGACCAGTTTTTTTATTTTAATATTATATTATTTCCGACTAAATTCCGACTACGAAGTAGTAGGAATTTAGTCGGTAAATTTGAGCATCACAGACCACCTACCGACTAAATATTGGTAGGAGAGTGGTCGGGATCTAAAGCCGGCAAAATTTGGTCCACTTTCGACTAAATTAAGGTTGACCTTTCCGACTACTTTCCTACTACCTTGTGGTCGGAGTTTAGTCGGAATGGGTGATTATATTTTTTTTTTTTGGGAAAAAAACTGAAAAAAATCAATAACCATTTTTCAAATACAGCGACTATATTCCGACCACAAGTGTAGTCGGTATTTGGTGACGGACGCGTAGTAGGAAAGTAGTCGGTATAAGGCTACTACACTCCGACTAAATTGTTTAGTAGGAACTGCGATCAATCTGCTACCAGTGCTCAGATGGTCGGGATTCCGACTGAAATTCCGACTCTTTCATTTTACCGACTATTCTGAACCGACTACCTCGAGTTAGTCGGAGTTTAGTCGGTATAGGCGTATACCGACCAATCAGCGACTATATCGGGTAGTCGCAACTTTGCGTTTTTTTTGTAGTGCAATATTGACCTTAAAGATATCAATTTCAACGTAAAGTACTTAAACATATCAATTAAAGTAAAAATTTCAATAACAACATACAATTCATTACTTATCACTGTCAATTATTACCAAACATGCATCAATTATGACCTTATCTTGTTTTTGTTATGATGTTAACTATATCAATTATAAACAAAATAAATGAACCACATAACAACATACAATTCATTACTTATCAGTATCAATTATTTCCAAATATACATCAATTATGAACTTATCTTGTTTCTGTTATGATGTTAACTATATCAATTATCAACAAAATAAATGAACTACATAAGAACATACAATTTCATACTTATCACTGTCAATTATATTAGGTAGAAATTAATCACTTTAACGTTAAAGTTGATCACTTATAGGTTCAAATTGAAATTTTTTACTTTAATTGATATATGTAAGTACCACTTTACGTTGAAATTGATATCTTTAAGGTCAAAATTGATACCTTTAAGAGTAAAATTGAAAAATGCCCAGAGAAATGAAAAAAACTTATGGGCTCTATATTGGGCCGCGTCTTATTCTAAGACGGTCTTAACCAAGATCAACTGTTTTTTTTTTCCACAAAAATAGGCTTGTAATATGGGTTTAATTAAGAAATAACTACTTTGCCTATTTTTAGAAAAATAACAATCGTAGCTTATTTACTTGGTTTTCAAGTATGCAACTTCCTCCCTCTTAATTTTGAATAATTTGCTACAATAGAGTTAGAAAAGAAAGAAATTCCCACTTTGGTGTTGATCGATAAATATTTCTCAAATTAGTGTTCTTGTAGGTAATGGAATTTACTAGTCTATATTTTTTAAGTTTGGAACTCCAAACCTCTAGCTTTTCTTTTTTTAAAGGTATTTCAACATCATAACCTATATTTTCTACAACTAATTTATATGCTAATTTATTTATATTGCTTAAAAAATCATAAAATTTAAAACAACAATGATTTAAACAATATTTCCCTCAAAAAAATTTGGGTAATACAAAAAATCTTTCCCTAAAAAAAAATTCATTTAAACAATAGAAAAGGTTTACTACAACATAATTTGCTTTTAGTGGGATATATTTAGCGACATTTAATTTAAATGTTGCTATTTAAAATTTCATATAGTGTATATAGAGGATTTAGTGACATTTAATAGAGCCTTTAGCGGCATATTAAAAAGTCACACTAAAGCTTTTAACGACATAGGATCGAGTGACATTTCTCACAAATGCCACTATAGACTATAGTGACAATTACATATGCCACTAAAGACCAAATTAAGTGTCGCTAAATCACTTTAAGGTGGAACTTAAAATAAAAACTAATAATTATTACACTAAAAATATGAATTAGTGGCATTTTTTTAATGCCACCAAATCCAATGTCGCAAAAAGCTAAATTTGTTGTAGTAGTTTTTTTAAAGGAATTGCACATTATTTTCCAATTTTAAGTATTCAATAAAAGCTGAAGTTACTTAGATTATTATTTTGTTTTTTAAACTTGTGATTTTTCTAAATTCAAATTCAAAGTAATGATAAAAACTAGTATTAATTAGGGGTGTGAAAAAAACTTGATCCCAAATATTTGACTTGAAATACTTAATCCGAAATATTTAATGTTGAAATATTAGATAAATAAAAGACTTTTTCTATTGTTTAAATGATTATTATTTTATACCTCAAAAAAAATTAATTAATATTTTAAATTTTATAATTCTTTAAATAACGTTAATAAATTAACGTATAGCATATAACATATATAGTTGTAGAGATTATGATTTTAAAGTACTCCTAAAAAACAAAAGCAAGAGGTTTGGAGTCTCCAAGCTAAAAAATATAGACAAGTAAATTTCATTACCTACAATAACACTACTTTGGGAAATATTTTTCAATGAACACCAAAGTGAAATATCTTTATTTTCTAACTCTTTCTCAGTAAATCATTCCTTAATTTTAGGATTAAGTAAGGAGTGGGTAGTTATTTAATTTATCATGCTACGTTGAGGTCCTTTATAAAAGGAGTGATTTATTCTAACCTGTTTTTTTTAAGAGAAAGTGTTCATACCTGAGATCAAATAAACAAGAAAATATTTTGCTCCACAAATTGCCAATTAACTTATAATATTTTCTCGTGCAAATCTTTAATTTTATCCTTAGAGAAATTGCTTAAAGGAAAATTGGAGAGAATTGTTGAAATTAGACTGCAGGAAGTCTAGGGGAAAAGAGAGAAGCTTCGAGTGAAGCAAGAGAACGAAAAGAGAAGAGAAGGAGAAGGAGAAGGAGAAGGAGGAAGAGTAGTTGGCCTAATTATGTTTATTATTTTATGTAATTGTAACTATTTGCTTAGAACATAAAAAGAGTAGATGACCATAAAATTTATCAAAATATTAAAAAAAAGATCAATAAAGTTAGTTATGTCAAACATTTGTGATATATATATATATATA
>CM033458.1:5895280-5901881 GCA_019425755.1 Amaranthus cruentus | reverse complement strand
GGTTTTTGAGAGAATTTGTAATTAGACTTGGGTAAGTCTAAGGGGAATAGAGAAGAATTTTTGTAAAGAGAGAAAAGGAGAACAAGAAGAAGAACCGAGTAGAGAAAGAGAAAGAGAAGAGAAAGAGAAAAGAAGGAGAATTATTTTTATGTAATAGAGAATTATATTTACATAAAATTAATAAGAGAAGTAAAATCCTTAGAGGGTCGTGGCTCTTTCCCACGTTAAATCTTGGTGTTCCTTTTAAGTTTCTCTTTATTGCTTAGAGTATTTTTCATTGATAAAATTCCGCAAGAAAAACAGGGCAAAAATACTCCCAAGAGCAACACAACAATTCACCCCCCCCCCCTCTTGTTGCGTTCTATATCTCTAAGTGTTTCTACAGATGAGAATATTATTAGTCTCGAATGAAAGTGCAAGTTAATGTTTCTTCTTAATTGAAATACGAAAGTTGAGATTTAGTGTTATGTTAACTTGCACACTTGCACACTTGTTAATCGACCCGTAATCGTGCTACAACACTTGCACACTTGCGACATTAAAATAAAACCACAACATGTGTCAATTTTTATGCAAAACTAACCAAGTTTGACCTACTTTAAGCGAGTAAGTGTCAAAAAGTTTAAAAAGGCTAAAAAACACAACATGGCACGCAATTGCAAGCACATGTCTATTTTTTAATTATAACCATTTCAAACCAATACTATATACTAATTAATTTTGTGTGCCAAGTTTCATGCCAAACAAACGAAGTTTGAACTACATTAAGCGAATAAGTGACAAAAAAGCTTAAAAAACATAAAAAAACGCAACTTGGCAAGTAATTTCAAGCATATGACTATTATTTTCAATTTTAACCATTTCAAATCAATAATAATATACTAATTAGTGTTGTGTCTCAAGTTTCATGCCAAATAAACCAAGTTTGACCTACTTTAAATGAGTAAGTGCGAAAAAAGTTTAAAGAACCTTAAAAACGCAATTTGGCACGTAATTTCAAGCATATGACTATAATTTTCAATTATAACAATTTAAAATCAATAATATATACAAAATAGTTTTTTTTCCAAGTTTCATGTCAAACAAACTAAATTTGAACTACTTTAAGTGAATAAGTGCAAAAAAAACTATAAAAACCATAAAAATGCAACTTGGCACGTAATTTCAAGCATATAACTATTGTTTTGAATTTTAACCATTTCAAAACAATAATATATACTAATTAGTGTTGTGTGTCAAGTTTCATGCCAAACAAATCAAGTTTGAATTACTTTAAGCGAGTAAGTGCCAAAAAAAGCTTAAAGAACCTTAAAAACGAAATTTTGCACGTAATTTCAAGTATATGACTATTGTTTTCAATTCTAACAATTTCAAAACAATAATATAACCAAATAGTTTTGTGTGCCAAGTTTAATGCCAAACAAATCAAGTTTGTACTACTTTAAGTGAGTAAGTGCCAAAAAATCTTTAAAAAAATACTAAAAACGCAATTTGACACATAATTTCAAGCATATGACTATTGTTTTCAATTCTAACCATATCAATACAATAATATATACTAATTAGTGTTGTGTGCCAAGTTTCATGTCAAAAAACCAAGTTTGAAGCATATTGGCTATACTTACTTCCCTTTGTTCTTATACCCTAATAAGTTGCAATATGCCAAAAAATCAATAACGGTGTATAAAAGCATTGCACGTAAGGTGAACTCCTCTATAGCATGTGCATCAAACATGGAAACGCCTTCCTCCCACTTCTTTCTCAAATCCTCAATGAAAGATGCAAGATATACATCTATGTCATTCCTAGGTTATTTAGAACCCGAGATAAGAAGCGAAAGCATAATTTACTTACGCTTTGTACACAACCTAGGAGGCAAATTATAGATAACTAATAGTACATGCCAAATACTATGTTGAGAACTAAGTTTGTCGAATGGGTCATTCCATCCGTACACAGTCCGAGCCTTAAATTACTATCTTCATCCCCAAATGTCTTATGCAACCGAAAATACTCTTCCACTACAGAGAATAAGCTGGATGTGAGAGCAAGTGACCTTTCTTCACCCTATCCGCATGGCACTTCAAATTTAACATATCTTTCTTTATGAAAAACAAGCGCTTGAATCTAGATATTATTGGAAGATAACAAAATATCTTAGCCGGGGGCCCTTTAGCATCCCGAGCCCCTTTGTGCTTGTAACGCGATAACCCGCACTTCGGACACTCTTCTAAGTTTTCATTTTCGTTTCGATACAATACACATTCATTCAGACACGCGTGAATCTTCTGGTACTCTACGCCGAAAGGACACATGAGCTTTTTGGCGTAATATTTCATGTTTGGAAGTTCATTTCTATTAGGAAGCATCTCACCTAGCACTTCTAATAACATTGTGAAACTAGTATCACTTCAATTGAACTTTGACTTAATGTTAAAAATTGTACACACAGTTGTTAGTTTGGTGAACTTTGTACATTCAGGGTACAAAGGCTTTTAAGAAGCCTCTGTCAACAAGTCAAAAACACGAGGACGTTTTCCAAACTCATCCTCGATCCCCTCCATCATCTCATCAACATGATCTACATCCTTATCGACATTCTTGTCATCTATCTCAAACCCATCAACACGATCTACATCCTCATTGACATCCTACTTGACATCCTCAACAACACATTTTTCTTTGTAATCTCCCTCCCCACCATGTCAAACTCAAACATGATATTGTGGCCTAAACCCACGTCGAAGTATGTGTTCCCTAAGGATGTCAACACTATTTACCTTTAATACATTGCCACACTTGACACATGGGCTATAAAAACCAACTCCTTCGTCCAAACTTGATGTTCAACGACAATACTACAAAATTCTCATGCCCCATCAACAAATTCTGACAATTCAATAGGGCAAAGATCATCGTGATCGTGCGACTCTTTAGCATAAAGTTTTAAATTTTGCACATCCCTTTCCTCACTTTCTTATTTCCCCATTTTCCCCCTTCCATACTGTTCTCTTAATTCAGAATAAAAAAGCGAGCCATTTAAACCATTCCGATTTATGTTTAGCTTGGAGAAAATTACGCGAATAGGCATTGGTGATGGTGTTTGGTCTTAACCCTAACCTTCAAGATTTTTGACTTTAAAAAGAGCATGCATAAGAGGAGTATTGAGTAGGGCTGAACAAAGTTTGGTCTAAACCGTAAACCAAACCGCACCAAACCAGAATTTTAGTATTTGATCTGATCTACGATTTAAATGGTCTGGTCTGGTTTTGTTTCAAATTAAATTACGGTTTATGGTCTGGTCTCGGTTTTTTTTTTTTTTTTTTCAAATCAAACCGGACCGCAAACCGTAATATGGTCGAGAATCATAATTTTGTATTTAAAAAATTAAGTTGCTACCTAGATATTTTAAGATGTAGTTATTTTTATATAGCAATATATACTCGAATGATGTTGATGTTATTAACTAATTATAAATTATTATATTTATTAATTGTATGTGTGAAATAGTTGCATAAATACATGTATTAATTTGGAGTAAACTAAAAAATAAAAACCGTAGACCAGACCAGACAGGACCGTTCTAAAACAGTTTGGTCCGATCCGGTCTAGTGATCTAAACGGTCCAGTCCAGTCCGGTCTGGAAAATTTTCAGACCGGAATTTCTGGTTTGGTATGATTTTAGTGTCAAACCAGACCAAACCGAACCGTGTTCACCCCTAGTATTGAGACACATTCATCACAAAAACACACCTTAGGCACCATAATAATCTTCTTCATCCTATAATCATTCATTATCCTTCATTTTGTTTACTTCATTACTCAATTATTCATCTTCTACCTTAGAGTTTTTAGTTTAAATTTCTTGAATGTTATTAATTCTAGTATTTGCTTGCATTTTTTATTACTGCAAGTTGTAAAAAACATTATATTTTTGAATATTACTTTGGGCAACATGAATCCTTATGATTTTTTCATTGTGTTTCATTATTTCTTTGTTTGGAAATTCTTCCTTACCTTAGTTTAAGCGCTATTGTAAGTTGATACTTCCTTGTTGTTTTGTTTAAGTTTTATTATTTGTCAAATTTGTGTAGTATTATAATTCTTGCTCGATTTCTAGGTTCATGCTTAGTAGTTACTTTGTTGAATTTAGTTTTTATTGTTGTTCTAACATTTACGTTTAGTAATTATAATATCTCCAAAAATATAGTTGTGGAGATCGTGATGGCTAATATAGATGTCTTAGTTATTGTCTTTGCTTATTATATGACGAGTGATTAAAGATCCTTCTAATGAGGAAATTTATGGGTGAAAGTGCGAATTTTGAATATTGATCAAGAGTGACTTAGCGTTATTATCATATGGGTCATGGTGCATGACCAAGGACTCTTGATGAGTTTAAGCATTAGAAAGGTTAAGACTCAACCTAAAAGTTATTCTTGCCCATGAGTAATTCTACTTTAAGCCTACGTTGTTGCTTGATTTCATTTGTAGCCCTAGTGAAGTGGGATTTAGAAGTCTTCCTCTTCATAACTTCTTGTGACCTTTGAAGGAACTTGAGGGGGTTCAAATATACGTTCAAGTTTGAGGATCAACTTCAAAAAAATTGTTGATTGCAAGTTGAGTTGATAGAAAGTCTTAGTATAGATAGTGTGTGATACCCTATAAATAAAGGACTTTAAACTATATTTAATTGATTTATTATTGATAAATAAAAATATAAATTAAGTCATTGTCCGCCTAATATGTTGTCACGGCGATATGCTTTGTCGCATAATCTTTATTGTCACGTGGTGATGCCGAAAACTTAATTGAATTATTGAATAAATTAGAAGAAAATAAAAAACAAAATATGATGGGGAGTAATAATGGTTTGTTGAAGAGGTGAGGGAGTGGAAGTGATTACCCTTGTCACGTGGTGTGTAATCTTTTCATGTGAAGGCTAAAAAGTGCATAAATTCAGCCCTAGTACAAGGTGTAAGAGACCTTGAAGACCGTGGACATACATAGGAAAAGAAAGACAAGAGACAAAAGCAAACCAGTAAGCTACTGACCCACGCTCGACTGAGCACTCGATCGTGTAGCAGGTCCAGCAAGCCTCTTCGCCAATTTCTGTTTGTGGGCTGCCTTAGTCTGTGCTGTTTTCATATTGTCCCATTGCTGCCTTCTACTTTTCCCTATATATATTCACCTAAATACTAGTGTCTAATGTGCACCAAAAGTCTCATTATTGTAAGCTACTCTCTTGCTCAAGTATACTCTGATTTTTTTAGCTCCTCTCTTCCCCACACTGATACTCCATTGTAATTCCTTCAAGCTTTTATTTTATCTTTTAAACACATAATATTAATCATAGGGTAGATGGTGGATGTAGCCCATGTTTGGTGAACCACCTTAAAATCTTTGTCTTGATTATTTATTTATTTTTGCCATTCATTACATACTTGCATTATTTGTTCTAAACTATGACACAACATAAACACCCAACTTAAACCTTAATTTGTTATCCTTGAGTAAGGTTATTACCTCCCCTTTTCAATTCATATCAGAGCCAAGGGTTTATTTGAGGTTACTTGAGGTGTTAGTGGTGGTCATTTGAAGCCCAAAATGTCAACCATGAAGTTAGACATTGAGAAGTTCGATAGGAACACAAATTTCAGTTTATGGCAAGTAAAGATGAAGGTTATTCTAATTCAAGGGAAATTCTACATGGTAAGTACCAACTATAGGGTAAGGAGAGTAGTAGTTAATCTTAAATTTATTTTCCACAAAATAGCACTCGACTCTTGGAAAAGTCACTCCCGTAACTATATTACGCAAAAAACGTTTGTTAGCCGTTAAATGCTAAAATTACACTAATTCCCTTGTTTAATTCCATTCATCTACTTCTTCTTCCATAACAGCTCATTGATAATCTCCTTCCTTATCTGATCAACAAAGAAAAACCAAAGCTCATTCTCAGCAGGAACATTTCCATTCTCAAATTCATTCAAGAAAGAATATAATCTAAGCCTCACCATCTCATCCTTCTTATCCACATAACACCTACCTCTCCTCAAATGTTTTTGTAACAACTCAATCTGTTCTTTAACATCTTCATTCAAGCTAAGCTCTTTAATAGGAAGAACATCCAAAAGGGTAGACATTTCTTAATTAAAATCATGAAAATGACCTGAAATCGACTGGTTTTGTAAAATCATCCATAATTTACTAGATTGTGCACAATAATCCAACAATATTTTGCATCTATAGAACAGTAAACAAAGCTCCTTTAAGCACATAATTTTTTGTATGAAAACCTCAAAATAGGCTTGGATTCCTTCAAGAAATCCAATAAAACAACAAATACCTTAATTTTTCTAACCATAGATAATAACATTGTTATAATCCCTCTATTAGTAAGGTCCACCGGAGCCAAAAATGCCTCCAAAGGTGGCGATCTTCGCCGCGGTAACGATGAAAACGCAGCTGCTTGTTTGTTAATTGATGAATTGAAAGTTTATTGTGATTGTTTTTTAATTGATGAATGGTGATTGTTTGTTAATTGATGAATTGAAAGTTTTGATAATTGTTTGTTAATGATTGATGTTGATTGTTTGGC